>OX381714.1:56871795-57042644 GCA_947462335.1 Harmothoe impar
TTACGGATCCGCCGCCGAGATTTTTGGCATTTTGCAAAAAAAAAAAAAAAGTTTTTTTGTTTTTTTTTACCTTTCCCCTCCGAGATTTTTTGAGAATTTTACCAAAAAAAAAAAAAAAAGTACATATTGACCAGCAAAAGGTAGAATGAGGCCTTCCAGATTGGGGATAATTCTCAATATATCTTCACTAGATTGCCCAGAAATGAGATTTTTCAAGCCTTTTTTTTTTTTTTTTTTTTGCCTCTGCCCTTCGGGAAATTTTGTGATCTGGTGCTCCCCGTAGGACAGCTTTTTTTTTTTTTTTTTTGCCTCTGCCCTTCCAAAAATTTGGAGCCAAAAGCCGTAATCCAAGTTATCCAAAAAAAAGGTGGCCTAAACTAAATAAAAAACCTTTTGAACTTGGAACTATAGTGTAGTTGAGTTGAGTTTGATTGCTTTATTTGACTAAGAAGAATCATAACGGGGGGCGCTTTCCACGTAAGCCAAAATAGAAAGACATATACGAGCGTAATATGTCCTAGTTCCTTAATTTATGTAATATCAGTCAATAAAGATATTGAAGTCACTATGACATAGATATTTTGCAATTGAGTTCATGAATTGCCTTTGCATTGGCTGGTGTTTTTTTTACCAATTGCTTTACTTACGTAGCTTAAAGGCAATTTACAGAAGATTTACAGGAATAGATTTATGTAATATAAATAATTTATCACACAAAACCCAACACAAAGAATTTTAATTTTTCAGTTTTTATTTAAAGTCTATATTTTTGCAGACATTTTTTGAAGTCTTTTGTTGAATGATCTGATGTTGCTACGTTTAGATTTATAGATGTAATGCTCTGTAAGAAAATAGTCACCAAAGAATAAGAATTAATTCAACATACCAAAACAAATTCATCCTTCTGATATGGCTGGAAGGCCTGGTCGAAGCTGAACGTCTGTGCCACTACCCGGTTTTTGATAGACCTGCAGTGTGGAAAATTGTAGACAAATGTGAATGCCCTCCAAAAGACAAATAAACCCCGTGGCATCGTTTTTTCTCTTTTCTTTGTGTTCTATAAGCATCAGGTTAATATCCCTAAGGGCCATCAAGGAAAATTGTTGGTCGATCTAAAATTAGGGAGTGCTCATTTTTTAACAACAGGGGGGGGGGGTGGTGGATTTGGGGGGGGGGTAAAAAATTTGGACCCCTTGACCAGGGGGGGGGGGTAAAAAATTTGTACCCCTCTTGGGGGGGGTCAAAAAAATTCAACCTGTTTTGAGGGAAAAAGCCCGCGCGTTACTATGCTACAAAGGGGCGCGAACGCGCGCGATTTTTCGGCCCTTGACCGGGGGGGTGAAAAAATTTTGCGCGCTCCGCGCGAAATCTCACCGCCCCCCCTGTTGTTAAAAAATGAGCACTCCCTTAGCTAGATTGAGTGGTACCGGTATTCTTTTAAGTAATAGAGGGGAAGGAAAGGAAGGGGGGATAGAGGGGATGGGGAGGGAATAGCATAGGAGGAAGGGAATAGAGAGGAGGGAAATCAATAGATGGCGTGGTAAGGGCATAGAGGGGCGAGGGAAGGGAATAGAGGGCCAGGGAAGGGGATAGAGTGCCAGGGAAGAGGTATATTGGGGAAAAGGAAGATGATAGGAAGAGGGAAGGAAATAGAGGGAGGTGGAGGGAATAGGGGGGGGGGGAGTAGACTCTAGATGGAAATGAAAGGAAGGAAATAAAGGGGAAGGGTGAAATAGAGGGGGGGGGTAGAGGGGGTAGGAATAGAGGAGGGAAGGGAGTAAAGGGGAGAGGGGAAGATGTGGGAAAGAGAAGGGAATATTGAGGATAATATTAATATTAATAATAATAATGATGGAAACGGCCAACAGGAGGAGGGAAGGGGATAGAGTGAGGTCTGAGGAGGGAGTAGAGTGAAAGAGAACAGAGGAGAAGAAGGGGAGATGAAGAACTCAATGAGACTTATAAGTGAGGAGGGGGACAGAAGATGAGAAGGGAAGGAAAATTAATTTATAATTTAAGCAATGGAAAGGGTTTAATATTGAGCCTAATTTGGGAATGGCTGGCTAGGGGTGGCTCAGGGAACATACAGTATCGATACTGTATATTCTTTGGGGTGGCTATAGGGCCTACGTTATACTATAAGTAAAGGCGAAAGGAGTCCGGGGGTATAGGCCTAGAAGGACCTTAACTTAAGCTCTAAAGTGAAAAAAAAAGTCTGTTCATAGCCTAGGCTACACGGCACAGGTTCAGGTTCTGAGGTTGGCTACTCACCATTTGAAATATGTTTCATTTTCGTCCTTTCCCTCTAAAGACGGGAACTTCTTCCCAGCCAGATGCTGAAACGTAAAGGACGCCTGTGTCTCTGCCATTCTTCTTCGATTATTGTGTACTATTCACGTATTTTCTAAATGTGTCCAAACAAGATTTGACAAGTTGTTGTTTTGGTTGCTCGCCGGCTTTGGATGGTCCCCGGCCTGCAGAGATGAAAACGCCGGGAACATTCCACACGCAGCTGCTAAGCCGCGGACCAGTGCGCCCCCGCGCACGTATACATCTTAAAGTAGTTCCGTGCGCGCCGTAGGCGCGCACGCCGCGTGCGCGCCTTTTCCCATCTCGCCCGTGTCAGTATGCCGTTTTCCCGCTCCGCGGGAAACCCCCCTACACGTGGCAGAGTCTTAATTATTTGAGACTGTGCTGGGAGAGTGGGGAAATGGTACGCACATAGTTTGTTGAGTTGGATGCTGCACAACTATGGGGGAGGGGCGAAAATGTTTTATAGAATAGGCCTATAGAAAATATTGTAATATAAACCTATAGTAGGCCTATAGGCCTACCAAGTATTGACAATTTTTATGTAGGCCTAGGCCTAGTGGTGGGGGGAGGCAAAAATGTTTCCATAGTATAGGCCTATAGAGAATATTATAATATATACCTATAGTAGGCCTATAGGCCTACCAAGTATTGACAATTTCTGTGTAGGCCTAGGCCTAGTAGTGGGGGAGGGGCGAAAATGTTTTATAGTATAGGCCTATAGAGAATATTATATATACCTATAGTAGGCCTATAGGCCTACCAAGTATTGACGATTTTTATGTAGGCCTAGGCCAAGTAGTGGGGGAGGGGCGAAAATGTTTTATAGAATAAACCTATAGAGAATATTATAATATATACCTATAGCAGGCCTATAGGCCTACCAAGTATTGACAATTTTTATGTAGGCCTAGGCCTAGTAGTAGGGGAGGGGCGAAAATGTTTCTATAGTAGGCCTATAGGCCTATAGAGAATATTATAATATAAACCTATAGTAGGCCTATAGGCCGACCCGGAATTGACAATTTTTATGTAGGCCTAGGCCTAGTAGTGGGGGAGGGGCGAAAATGTTTTATAGTATAGCCGCGGACCAGTGCGCCCCCGCGCACGTATACATCTTAAAGTAGTTCCGTGCGCGCCATAGGCGCGCACGCCGCGTGCGCGCCTTTTCCCATCTCGCCCGTGTCAGTATGCCGTTTTCCCGCTCCGCGGGAAACCCCCCTACACGTGGCAGAGTCTTAATTATTTGAGACTGTGCTGGGAGAGTGGGGAAATGGTACGCACATAGTTTGTTGAGTTGGATGCTGCACAACTATGGGGGAGGGGCGAAAATGTTTTATAGAATAGGCCTATAGAGAATATTGTAATATAAACCTATAGTAGGCCTATAGGCCTACCAAGTATTGACAATTTTTATGTAGGCCTAGGCCAAGTAGTGGGGGAGGGGCGAAAATGTTTTATAGAATAAACCTATAGAGAATATTATAATATATACCTATAGTAGGCCTATAGGCCTACCAAGTATTGACAATTTTTATGTAGGCCTAGGCCTAGTAGTAGGGGAGGGGCGAAAATGTTTCTATAGTAGGCCTATAGGCCTATAGAGAATATTATAATATAAACCTATAGTAGGCCTATAGGCCGACCCGGAATTGACAATTTTTATGTAGGCCTAGGCCTAGTAGTGGGGGAGGGGCGAAAATTTTTATAGTATAGGCCTATAGAGAATATTGTAATATAAACCTATAGTAGGCCTATAGGCCTACCAAGTATTGACTTTTTATGTAGGCCTAGGCCTAGTGGTGGGGGGAGGCAAAAATGTTTCCATAGTATAGGCCTATAGAGAATATTATAATATATACCTATAGTAGGCCTATAGGCCTACCAAGTACGCGTGCGCGCCTTTTCCCATCTCGCCCGTGTCAGTATGCCGTTTTCCCGCTCCGCGGGAAACCCCCCTACACGTGGCAGAGTCTTAATTATTTGAGACTGTGCTGGGAGAGTGGGGAAATGGTACGCACATAGTTTGTTGAGTTGGATGCTGCACAACTATGGGGGAGGGGCGAAAATGTTTTATAGAATAGGCCTATAGAGAATATTGTAATATAAACCTATAGTAGGCCTATAGGCCTACCAAGTATTGACAATTTTTATGTAGGCCTAGGCCTAGTGGTGGGGGGAGGAAAAAATGTTTCCATAGTATAGGCCTATAGAGAATATTATAATATATACCTATAGTAGGCCTATAGGCCTACCAAGTATTGACAATTTCTGTGTAGGCCTAGGCCTAGTAGTGGGGGAGGGGCGAAAATGTTTTATAGTATAGGCCTATAGAGAATATTATATATACCTATAGTAGGCCTATAGGCCTACCAAGTATTGACGATTTTTATGTAGGCCTAGGCCAAGTAGTGGGGGAGGGGCGAAAATGTTTTATAGAATAAACCTATAGAGAATATTATAATATATACCTATAGTAGGCCTATAGGCCTACCAAGTATTGACAATTTTTATGTAGGCCTAGGCCTAGTAGTAGGGGAGGGGCGAAAATGTTTCTATAGTAGGCCTATAGGCCTATAGAGAATATTATAATATAAACCTATAGTAGGCCTATAGGCCGACCCGGAATTGACAATTTTTATGTAGGCCTAGGCCTAGTAGTGGGGGAGGGGCGAAAATTTTTATAGTATAGGCCTATAGAGAATATTGTAATATAAACCTATAGTAGGCCTATAGGCCTACCAAGTATTGACTTTTTATGTAGGCCTAGGCCTAGTGGTGGGGGGAGGCAAAAATGTTTCCATAGTATAGGCCTATAGAGAATATTATAATATATACCTATAGTAGGCCTATAGGCCTAACAAGTATTGACAATCTTTATATAGGCCTAGGCCTGGTAGTGGGGGGGCACAAATGTTTCTATAGTATAGGCCTATATAGAATATTATAATATATACCTATAGTAGGCCTAGGCCTATATAAAAATTGTCAATAGTTGGTAGGCCTATAGGCCTACTATAGGTATATATTATAATATTCTCTATAGGCCTATAGGCCTACTGTAGAAACATTTTCGCCCCTCCCCCCTAACTAGGCCTAGGCCTACATAAAAATTGTCAATACCGAGTAGTACCTATATGTAGGCCTATCCCCCCCATGATACAAAATCCCCCTATACCCAAATGACATTTTTGTATATATAATTATTATAGGCCTATAATAATTATAGACCTATAAGAGTGCAACACTTTGTTAACCATTGTTTTGGGAGAGGTATGCCATTTATACATTGAATCAGAACTCTCTGACCTCAGAGAGGACCCCTCTACATCCGGACAGGGGGGGGGGTCTGGTAGGCCTAGACCTACATTCAAATAGGCCTACTATAGGTATATATTATAATATTCTCTATAGGCCTATTCTATAAAATATTCTCGCCCCTCCCCCACTACTAGGCCTAGGCCTACATAAAAATTGTCAATACTATATTCTCTACCCAGTGGGCACGCCACCACTGATTAGTAGCTGCTCTGGTGGCTAATGACCTTGCAGGGCGTATTATCCATTCAGGCAGCACACAATAGTTGGTAACATTTAGCATGGTATTTGTACTCAATAATTAACAGAATATTAAGCTTTTCATAAGTGATGCACATGCAGGGCTACATATGCCTCCCTTATTAGGCGGGGCCATGCAGCTCCGGTTAGCTATAACAGCTGAAGGGCTACAGAAACAGGACTTATTAATGGTGGTTTTCATAATAACTAAGAAGGCCTACATTTTTAGTCCTTATTAAGCAGTGCATCAACATCCCCTGATAAAGGCTGCTTTTGCACTGTCTAATAACCATCACATGTAAAACCTTATTTGGGGTTATGCATGGCTGCAAAAGTAGGGCTTATTCATAGCTGATTAACTATTGTCTTTGTTATGAATATCAAGCCCTGCAAATTAAGTTCTTATCAGTCAGTGCAAGATAAGTCCTTATTAAGCAGTGAATCGACATGCCCTGATAAGGGCTGCTTTTTCACTGTCTAATAACCATCACATGTAAGACCTTATTAGAGAGGTTCTGCAGGGCTGCAAAAGCAGGGCTTGTTAGTAACTGATTAACCATCTTCTTTATAATGGATATTAAGCCCCGCAAATGAAGTTCTTATTAGTCACTGCATTGACATCCCTTGATAAGGACTGTATTTGTATTGTCTAAGAACCACTTTATGTCATAACATATTAATACCCAAGGGTAAGTTGTGTGATCTTTGAGAATACTTTGTGTCTCCTTGTTGTCTTCTGTTCTGGTACCTATTTGAGGGGGGAATACACCATGATTCTACAAGGAGATTTGGTGGCCTAATGAGTAAGTCGCTGGACTTGTGTGTGAGAGGTCCTGGGTGCGATCCCAGAAGGAGCCACGGCACCAAATTTTCCCAAGAGTTGTCCTGACAGGAGTCGCGTCTGTAAGTGTCAGTAGACAGACTGCAGTGAACCTTCGGTGTCCTGGTCTCCCATGAGACTTGCACAGATCCGCTTCAGCCCGTAGAAGCATAATACACTTGCGACAGGTAAAAAGATAGCAGATATCAGTGTTGACGAAGGTGGTCCTAGCCGGGAGGGGAAAAGGCTACAATGGACCACTGGAGACTCTGAGAAAAGGTTGTGACAGCAGCCATCCCACGCTATCTGACAGTGAGTACGGTCAAGGCACATTGCACCACAGTCACCAGTTGGTTATCAGGTGTGTCAGGTTTGCCAGGGTCAGGAGCTAGGATGTGTTCACAATGGTTGACTATGACTTGTACACTGTCAATACAAACTCATTTTTGATATAATACTTCTATACCCACTTTTCTGTATATTGTGAGAGGTTCGATAAAACTGAAAAGAATTGGAGAAAAACTCATCCGGACCTTTTGCTTTTGCTTTACGCAAAGAAAATGGGTGCATAGCTGAAGAAAACAATACTTCCCATCTATTTCCAAAATTAATTGAATGGGTTTTTCATTCAATCAGATTCAAATAAGACAGTTTTTGTTTGTATCTCACTGCAAATAAAGCCCTTTTTAGCCAGTGTGTGAGCATGATATATGAAGGGCTGCTTTTGCAGTGTACCTAGGGTATGCTAGGGGTACAGTAAGGTTTAGGACCACCACTTATCATCAGCCCCACTAGCTCATGCAATAGCACACTGGACTTAACATCTGAAGGTAAGGAGTTCGATTCCCATTGACAACATTAATTTGTACAACAATCATGAATTTCCAATGTATGTATACTGAGCTGCTTATGAATGTTATATGCTTGAATAAACAGCAGAAAGTTTCAGTGGAATTCCTTTTTGAATAGTGCCACACTTCAGCTTATTACTAATCACTGCTTTGAAGTGCTTAATAAGAACTGCAGAGCAAGTCACTTATAAGTGCTGCTTTATAGTAGTGCGGTAGTGTCACAATTATAATCTTTGAATAAATTTGACTTTTGTTGCCCTTATTAGCTGAATTATTGAATCTCTTGATAACCACTGCTTTGAAGGGCTTAATAAGTGCTGCAGATTAGCTGACTAATAGTTCTTACATTCTAGCCACAATATAGATGGATAATAAGCACTTCATTGGGGAGCTTATTAGTCACTTATTAAGTGTTGCTGTGCCCACTGGGTATAGGCCTATAGGCCTACTATAGAAACATTTTCGCTCCTCCCCTACTACTAGGCCTAGGCCTACATAAAAATTGACAATACTTGTTAGGCCTATAGGCCTACTATACGTATATATTATAATAGTCTCTATAGGCCTATACTATAGAAACATTTTTGCCTCCCCCCACTACTAGGCCTAGGCCTACACAAAAATTGTCAATACTTGGTAGGCCTATAGGCCTACTATAGGTATATATTATAATATTCTCTATAAGCCTATACTATAAAACATTTTCGCCCCTCCCCCACTACTAGGCCTAGGCCTACACAGAAATTGTCAATACTTGGTAGGCCTATAGGCCTACTATAGGTATATATTATAATATTCTCTATAGGCCTATACTATAAAACATTTTTGCCCCTCCCCCCCCCACTACTAGGCCTAGGCCTACATAAAAATTGTCAATTCCGGGTCGGCCTATAGGCCTACTATAGGTTTATATTACAATATTCTCTATAGGCCTATAGGCCTACTATAGAAACATTTTCGCCCCCCCCCACTACCAGGCCTAGGCCTACATAAAAATTGTCAATACTTGGTAGGCCTATATGCCTACTATAGGTACATATCATAATATTCTCTATAGGCCTATACTATAGAAACATTTTTGCCTCCCCCCACTACTAGGCCTAGGCCTACACAGAAATTGTCAATACTTGGTAGGCCTATAGGCCTACTATAAGTATATATTATAATATTCTCTATAGGCCTATACTAGAAAACATTTTTGCCTCCCCCCACTACTAGGCCTAGGCCTACACAAAAATTGTCAATACTTGGTAGGCCTATAGCCCTACTATAGGTATATATTATAATATTCTCTATAAGCCTATACTATAAAACATTTTCGCCCCTCCCCCACTACTAGGCCTAGGCCTACACAGAAATTGTCAATACTTGGTAGGCCTATAGGCCTACTATAGGTATGTATTATAATATTCTCTATAGGCCTATAGGCCTACTATAGGAACATTTTCGCCCCTCCCCTACTACTAGGCCTAGGCCTACATAAAAATTGTCAATTCCGGGTCGGCCTATAGGCCTACTATAGGTTTATATTATAATATTCTCTATAGGCCTATAGGCCTACTATAGAAACATTTTCGCCCCCCCCCCCCACTACCAGGCCTAGGCCTACATAAAAATTGTCAATACTTTGTAGGCCTATATGCCTACTATAGGTACATATCATAATATTCTCTATAGGCCTATACTATAGAAACATTTTTGCCTCCCCCCACTACTAGGCCTAGGCCTACACAAAAATTGTCAATACTTGGTAGGCCTATAGACCTACTATAGGTATATATTATGATATTCTCTATAAGCCTATACTATAAAACATTTTCGCCCCTCCCCCACTACTAGGCCTAGGCCTACATAAAAATTGTCAATTCCGGGTCGGCCTATAGGCCTACTATAGGTTTATATTATAATATTCTCTATAGGCCTATAGGCCTACTATAGAAACATTTTCGCCCCTCCCCTACTACTAGGCCTAGGCCTACATAAAAATTGTCAATACTTGGTAGGCCTATAGGCCTACTATAGGTATATTATAATATTCTCTATAGGCCTATACTATAAAACATTTTTGCCCCCCCCCCACTACCAGGCCTAGGCCTACATAAAAATTGTCAATACTTGGTAGGCCTATAGGCCTACTATAGGTATATATTATAATATTCTCTATAGGCCTATACTATAAAACATTTTTGCCCCCCCCCCCACTACCAGGCCTAGGCCTACATAAAAATCGTCAATACTTGGTAGGCCTATATGCCTACTATAGGTATATATCATAATATTCTCTATAGGCCTATACTATAAAACATTTTTGCCCCTCCCCCACTACTAGGCCTAGGCCTACATAAAAATTGTCAATTCCGGGTCGGCCTATAGGCCTACTATAGGTTTATATTATAATATTCTCTATAGGCCTATAGGCCTACTATAGAAACATTTTCGCCCCCCCCCCCACTACCAGGCCTAGGCCTACATAAAAATTGTCAATACTTTGTAGGCCTATATGCCTACTATAGGTACATATCATAATATTCTCTATAGGCCTATACTATAGAAACATTTTTGCCTCCCCCCACTACTAGGCCTAGGCCTACACAAAAATTGTCAATACTTGGTAGGCCTATAGGCCTACTATAGGTATATATTATAATATTCTCTATAGGCCTATACTAGAAAACATTTTCGCCCCTCCCCCACTACTAGGCCTAGGCCTACACAAAAATTGTCAATACTTGGTAGGCCTATAGACCTACTATAGGTATATATTATGATATTCTCTATAAGCCTATACTATAAAACATTTTCGCCCCTCCCCCACTACTAGGCCTAGGCCTACATAAAAATTGTCAATTCCGGGTCGGCCTATAGGCCTACTATAGGTTTATATTATAATATTCTCTATAGGCCTATAGGCCTACTATAGAAACATTTTCGCCCCTCCCCTACTACTAGGCCTAGGCCTACATAAAAATTGTCAATACTTGGTAGGCCTATAGGCCTACTATAGGTTGTTAGGTAGCTGCTTGGGTTACCATAACTAGTAATTAGGAGAACGCCTGGAGTAGAGTTGACGATGGAGTTTATTGAGTATAAGTGCTATTGAGGGTGGTACACCGAAGAACCCTCAACAGGCACGTCCGGTAGATATTATGTATGTCTATAGAGTGCTGATCTCGCTGGTCGGCAGGTAAGATATACCTGCCTCACAGCGATGTCATCATACCTTGCCTGGATGGCGACATGGTGTCCCGGGGCGCGATCACAACCCACCCTCCCACCCAGGGTGCAGGGTGCATCCAGGGGGGGGGGGGGAGGGGAGCGCACGAGTCGCCCAGACACCAGCACCCTCCAGGTGTGTGGCAATCCCCACACCTAGGGGCGAAGCTCCAGGTGTATGAGGATTGCCCCACCAAGGGTCACTGAGTGCACCGCGAGGGCCTCACAGTGCATTATTGTGAAATGTAGGGTTTCAGCGCGTCCACCAGCAGCCTGACAAGGTATATATTATAATATTCTCTATAGGCCTATACTATAAAACATTTTTGCCCCCCCCCCCCCCCACTACCAGGCCTAGGCCTACATAAAAATCGTCAATACTTGGTAGGCCTATATGCCTACCATAGGTATATATCATAATATTCTCTATAGGGGTCAGGCTGGTCGTCCTGTGGGTCGTCCTGTGGTTACCCGGTCGCTGGTACTTCCGCCTTTTAGGACTTGCCTAACCAGCGAAATATTATGGACGATTACGTAATGGGGTGGCCTAGTCCGCGCGTTAACGTCTTGCCATTCCACAGACCACGTGGACGCCACCTGGTGTGTGGATTTGCCAACAAAATGTTTCCCGCCTTCAACACCAAATGCCGCCACAAGACAGAGATTTAACAATTTAACACAGAACTGGCAAGGAAACCAGTTTTGTACATAGGAAAAACAATCAAAATCTATCGCAAACTGTATCAAAATGTAATAAGAATTAATATGTATCTTCTTGTTATACTTGCCAAGCATTTTCACATGTGTAGATTATGATCCCCTACCAAGTCCAATAAGGCAATAGACTAATCAATACCCAGGGATCAAGTCAATAATGACCTCCTTTGTTATCAATAAAAGATTATTATTGTTATTATTATTATCGTTATCATTATTATTATTATAGATCATGGTGGGGGGGGTTGTCCCTAAAAATCTATGAGAGAAGCTAGGGCAGGCCTATCTATAGGCCTATAGGGGTCAACCAAAAAGGAGAGAAATGAAGGGAGAAATTGTATATTTATTTCTGATGTTGAAACAAGATACAAAAAATGTGTATGACCATAGAGGCCCTGGATGCTTATTAAATTATTTTTATGCCGTTTTAGCAAAAAACAGTATGGAGGTCTCTGAAATTGTGAAAAAAATAGTGTTTTTTCCAGTCTAAAAAAATGGCCCAAAGAGGGAAGGCACGTTATTTATAATTGAAAGGAAACCAATAAACAGCCAGTTTCACAATTGGTAACCTTTATTTTGACAACATGCTCATAAATGAGTTAGGCTCAGAGGTCCATATATACATCAACAATAATTATGAAAATACAGGTAGGCCCTATATATATCAGTATAATGAACCATTTCCATGACATATTTACCCAAACTTTGAAATAATTTACTTCAGATTATCCAATGAATATTTCTATAAGTGTCTTGATACAGTATTCATGATTCTTTAAAAAGAAAAAGAAGAGAGAATGTCCCAGTATCCTGATTGCAGAAAGCCTGTAGAAGTACAAGTAGACCTTGACCCTTCCTGAATTAAACAATAACCGTGAAAGAAGAAAGTTCTGCTCAAACTAATAAACCCCTCTCCCATAGGAGCAATACATATCTCTCCTATTTGATACATCATGAAGCAATATCTTAAAGCAGCTCTCTAACCCAAGTTCCACAGGTCCCTTTTCTAGTACTGTTATAACATACTCTTAAAGGACTACCTCGTCCTTGGGGGCCATCCATTAATTACATACGCATGAAGAGGGGGTGGGGGGGTCAGGCCAAATGCGTACAGATGCGTACAGGGGGGGTGGGGGGTTAAGCGTGTTGGTAGTGGGGATGGTCAGGTTAAAACTAATGTACTTAGAAAATCCTCCGCCCCCTCCCCCTATTAAAAGATACACATCCTCAAAAAAGGAGTCCCCCTACATACACACCTATTAACACTAAAAGTTCCTCAATAAATTTGATAAGACCCCTTCATTTTATCAGTTGGGGGGGGGGGGGGGGTAAAAGCTAAATGTGTATGTACGCATGGGGGGGGGGGTAGTCCAAATGCGTACATGGTGCAACAGGGGGGGTGGGGGGTCTATTTTGGCCAAAAATGTGCGTACGTAATTAATGGATGGCCCCTTGATGAAATCACTGCTTTATGAGTTTGTTTGTTTTTTCTTTTTTAACCTTTTTTTTTTGTTCACCTCTCTGACAAAGCCTGCCCATACTAGTATCTCATCATTTTACCCAAACATTTTGTGCATGTTTTTTGAATATGTAAACTAGACGCGTTTCCGTCAAACAAAAAGTTGGAGTGTACAAGAATGTAATACCGGGTAATTACATAACACAATCTATCACCTTTGACCCTATATTAAAGAACCAACTAGTGTTTCAATGGGCTATGCCTTTTGTCGTTATGATGCATGAATGCAGCCCTGGTGGGTAAACTTACCAGGGCTGTCATGCCTACACTTCAGGCGTGTATCAAAGTGTACAGTTTGCATGATGCTTGAATGCAGCACCAGCGCATACATGACAAAGGTCATGGCCCATTAAAGCACTATGCTGTTCTTAAAGGGTTAAATAAAGTCAAGTACAATATTTTTGTACATCAGAGAATCCATTTATTCTCTAAGCAGATGATGTATTTTTATCCATTGATAAAGCAACGACTGCTGTTGTGCAGGTCTCACTTAGAGGTACATAGAATTAGACTTGCTGAAATCTAAGGTCCTTAGTCAGTTTAATTGTGCCTGTACATCCTTTTATATACATACATGGAGGCTATATACAAGACAAGACTTGCTCAGGTCTCAGCTATTATAATATAATGTACATGGCGAGCCCCAACTACCATTCCTTATACAGTAGACTCTCTTATCCTCATCATACATAGCACCCTTTGGAGTTTCACCAAGCATCAACAATTGGCCCAAAAACTGACTGCCGGTAATGTTAAATATATCGACAGTAAATTTTATCTGAAAGGAAATGCCTCACAGAAAGAGCCGAAACAAATTGAAGATCAGCAAAACCCTACGGAACTTTTGAGCTAACCTGACCCTATTTGATCGTTTGATTTCTGACGAAAATTTAAATCACCACACTTTTTCATCAGTTTAATTTGAAAACATTTCTACCTAGTGGGACAATCCTAGCCTTGTCAAAAATACCTTGTAGGACATTGACTCTTTCATATTTTTCCAGAATGGATGAATGTGTACTGGTTGGAAGAAAATTGGGCCTATTTATAAGTACATTAAAAATGTTTTAAAAAGGATACTTGTAGTTATCATCTGCTTTAAAATCAGTCAAAATTAACATGTAGCTGAGGATTCCTTCATTAGGTCAGATATCAGTGGCCAGCAGTAGCAGCCTTTCTGTTGGACCGGCAGAGATGTTCCTGGCTATAGCAGGTGTCTGTCAGGCTCTCATTCTGAATACAACCAGGGGAAAATACAACTCACTGTCCCACTCATTTGGGCTAGGCAGAACCATGCATAACTGGCCTGCTTTATTTATCTAATCCTGATCTTGCAAACCAATGGTGTTTTAGAATCAAATAGCACACACTGTTGACCATTGCATATATACCCGCTCCCATAGGGAATCCTATGCTATTGTGTTACACCTTCAACTCCTGTTTTAGTCAGACATGACATTGTAGTTTCTTAGGCATAACATTCTTATATCAATACCATGCATGTTCCCAGGCTTACATCACAACCTTAAAGGCAAGTTTTACTTTATAGTGTCCATGAGATAGTCCATACAACCCTGTTCTCAGTCACTGTAACACAATTCTTAATGTACAACTTAGACCAACTCTTTTACAACAAGTGTTGACAAAAATTCCCTCAACATAATCAGGATTTCTCATGGAAATTAGATACATAGATAATATTTGAGAAAGTGTAAAATCATCATGTGACCAGGGATATGAAACAAGGGCCATGATTGATTAATATTAATAACATGGATTACTAGTTCATGTCTCTATGTCATTTTGATTCACTAAGACTGTACATAATTAACATGAATAATCAACAAAGAAGTAAGAAATATGAATGATCAAATTAGCATGTCACATAGTGAAGAGATGCACCAAAATAAATAAAATCATAAATAATAGAACAAAAATATTTATATGTGAAGTTTGGTGTAGCATATATGGTTGTATATCAACTATTTCACTACAGTGTATATATCTATAACACAACTTGTGTAAATATATATGTATATAATAATATGAATGAATATGTTCCTCAATCTCATCTCAATATTCTATACAACATTTAGCCTAAAGTGTTCACAGTGGGTAGGTAGAACTACTTCGACATATTAATTATAACAAAAATAGTAGGGTGTAGTAGAAATAATATATGCCTACACTGGACTAGATTATATATACTAGAGTTGTAAGTAAACAAAATAGTTGTATACAGAAAAAAAGGGACTGTTGGAATGTTAATGATAATACTCTCTCTGCCAAGCGACATAAGGGATCCTTCACACACATAAATATATATATTTACCCATGTCAGAATATAAAGTAAAAATGTTTTAGGGAAAGAAACCGTTCACACTAGTATTTTTTTTTCAATTTCATATGAACATCAGGACCACTTATAGCTAAATGGCATTAGGATTATTTAAAACTTTAATTAGAATGTAAACAGTATTCATCTATATCCTGGTACAAATGTTTCTTTTGATTTTGGGACTTGTTGACCACAAATTAATCCTGTCATAAGATTTCTGCCTGTAAATGTGAATACATGTGTAAGAAAAGTCATATAATATGTCAAAATCAAACCAATGCCACAAGCTATAACATCGGTCTACACAACAATTATACATCATAACGAAAGGAAAAATGGTATTGAATTAATAATTTAATGAAAGAGATACCGCAAAACCAATACAATATACTGTCGTGGATCTTGAATTCATCTACTGTATACTGAACACTTTCACAACTTCTGTATATACAGACCACAATGCGGTCAACTTGAAGTACCAGGGTATTTACTTATATCTATCACAATTTCACACCTTATCACCGTCATTACATATACATATATGAAAGATAACATGTCATGGAAGCGAGAGGCAACATGTATTTGTCAGTGCAAGATCAGAGGAAAAATATTGGTTCATTTACAACCTTGTTATTTCTTTTCTTGATATTATTTAGACTCTTATCATAATACTTAGGAGGTAATTTACAAGGGACTTAACAATACTTTGAGTGCGTATGGTGATCAAACTAAATGTTATATATATGATTTATAAAGAGTTTATTTCAAACCATTTCAAATTTTAATTACGGGGGTAAAGGCCCTCCCTTCTAAGTCTCTCCCCTCCTCTCCCCAATTTTAGAAGAAAAACTACCATAAAGTATAAGCCAAATTCATAAGCCACACCCCTAACTTTGACATTCACAGCCGCATGGGGGTATGAAAATTACTAATTTAGCACTTAATTTGTATACTAACAATATAAACCTTTGTATGAGCCGCACTATATAGAGGAATGTTTGGTATCAAACTAAAGCTAGCTCTGATTCACATATAAGTAGCGGCTTATATACAACTTTATCATAGGCTGAATTAGGACTTATATCCCAAAATTTACTTGCTTGACATTCAAGAGTTTCTTATTCTATCAAACACCCATTTCTCTTAAGTTATACAAAATCTGATTTTAATCTCACAAAAGTGCGGAAGGTTTGTATTGGCAGGAGTGTTTTCACTACTATTCTTTCTATTCACAAAACTGTGCAAATTACTATGTAACTAGTTTCTAATAGAAATTTATTCCTATTTGGACTAACCATTTCATAATTGGAATACTGTTTTCACCACCATATCAGCACTTCATATCAAATATAATATATCTTTTGATAAGAGATTCCTTCATCCAAAAGCCATAAACTTTTTAATTGATAACTTATGTTCCAAAAAGTCATTCAGTTTAAAGTTTCAAACCGCTAACTATAATATTTCTAGTAATATTACTACCAGTACCCAGGTTATTGTAATATCATCTTGACTTTACACACCTTATATCATCATGTAGCAATATTTGTAAGTGGTATTTCAATATATTTTTTAATTCACAGCTGCAGTGGCCTTAACCACAATGATTATGAAGCACATATTATTTGTATATACATAATACATTTCATATCCAACTATAATTTGCCACCAATCAATTTATTTTACATAATTTTGAAAAATACTCCAACAACACATGCCTTTTTTATGGTTTTTTTTTGTCTTATACCTAAGAGCTTATTCTTTGTAATGGTCCTGTTGACATAATAAGTTGCTCTCAAATTAAAGATGCTACTAACATTATACATTATGTTGCTGTGGCATCCAGACCTCAATGTGACACAGGCTTGAATAAATACTACAACGTTTATGGACATCTATAATATCTTATTTGAGGACCAATTTGATTGGTATGCTCTTCCAATTTCTGTTCCAATTTTATTGGCAAATAAAAGTATTCATAACACCCTTCTATATGATAATGATAATTGCAAAGTACTTAAATGAGATCTTGGCATTTCCTTGAGGTCATTACATTAACTAACTTCTAAGGAAAACATCTTAACATTACTGGACTGGAAGAGAAGTGTTGTTGACTGGATTAAAATTGTGATAATTTAATATAACATTTAACTTAACTACATTAGGGGTAGAGTAGAATTTTCTACTACACTCCCATTGGCCAATAGTATTCCTGTTGGAGTTGGATCGTATGGGGATCCAGCGACGTTTTCCCAGAACCTGTCGAGACCGTCTGTATACACCCAGTCGTACATGGTAATAAATACATCGTAACATACTGCGAAACAGAAGTAGAGTGGTAGCATGTACTGAAGTGGGTAGACGTAGAACGGCAGGGGCAGCGGGATCTTTAACTCCCTGAAAATTGATATTTGAGGTTGAGGTTTTAATTTATTGATAACAAAGTTTGTACTGAAAGTAGAAACGTATATGTTTTCCAAAAGCCAATGATAATTCACAGGCTTCCAACTAACTTTTCTACTTGCATAGTACTAGTGTCAATGTTAATATTGGTGGTAATACACTAAATCAAATGTTCAAACATATTCAGAAATATAACCCCTAAACAACCAATTTGTTTCCTAGTAGAGAAATGTCCATTTCTGACAAGAAGTAATGATTCTTTAGCAGAAAGAAATTGGGGCAAATGATAGTTCATAAATTTTAGTTCATAAATCCCACACCGCAACTGTTCCTACAGGAAATTTATGGTATCTGACTTTCTTTTCAATGATTACTTTATTTTTCAAATTGAAAAATTTACTTTCACTTTGACTCAAAATGTTTTTCAGTTTTCCTTTGCAGTTCAGAGTGTTATTGTGCTCTAGAAACTTCTAATATAGTGCATGCTCGGTAGACGTTGAAGATAGTGGAGGTTGGACTTACATGTTTTCTCTGTTCGTGGCAGTGAAGATCATCAGGAATACAAAGACTCCTGCTTCTAAGTTGGCAAATAAAGATGCAGCTTTCTCCAGCATAGCTTCAAAGCTCTGCAAAAGATGACACATGAACATACTGCAGTCATTGATAGTTTTCATAAATGTAGTGGTTTGGATACAGTATTCTTGGAAACGGCTCAATATAGACATGAAATAGTATGTTGAATATATACTCATTATATAATTCAAAAAGAGGTAGTAAAAATATGACCAAATATTTTTCTGAAGAATTGACTTCAATGCTTACCTTTGGATTTAACATAGCGATAGTAAAGACTGCTGAGAAAGCTAAAATGGACACTGCGGCTTTGCACACGCTGGAGTAGAAACAGGTTTGTTTTGTTAATGGGAAGCAGCATCAAACATCTTATTATGAAGTTGTTAATTCAGTCAAGGAGTCAGGCATGAGACTGAGATTTGAGGAAATTCCAAAACGCGTCCGAAACCCCTTTTATGGGAGTTATTTGAAATGAAGTGTATGGATGGGTCCCCTCAGAGACTAAGAACCCCACCCCCTATTAATATTAAAGTGGGGGCATTTTTAGCCTTCAAGATTCGAAATTTCTGGGATATTCTTGAAAAATCCCATGCTCGGGAATCAAGCATCATCACATTGTCAGAAAAGAGGAATGAACCCAACATATATGTATTAATGACAAATTATGTCAGAGACATGGATGTTACAGGAATAGGGTTTTCTGCGAGACATACACATTCTGGCCCTTTGTCCTAAATTTGAGTCATCTCCTAAACAATGGCTTTGGTGAAACACATTCATATATTTACATATGTTTATAACCAAGCATGCACTGATTTATGAAAACAGCATGGCTCACTCCATCAAATATCAAACATGGAAGGGGTGTAAAATACTGCCAAATGTCACACCCAATTAAAACCAAAAAGTAAAGTACTCACCACTTGAGGTTGATACAAGGGCACCATTTGTTAGAGGATAGGTTGACTTTGTTGGTGTAGTTGTTAACATTGTCCTGGTTAAAGATGGAGTCCACCCAGCCACTTACTGCAACAGTAAGGATTAATTTTGAGATGATATCCATGACTTATAAATAAAGGTTATCTAATTTTTTTAATAATTTTATTCACAGTCCTGTATATTGCTTTAACCAGTACCAACAAACCAACGTTTTTAAATAGGCTACAAAAACTATGACACATTAAAGTTAATTCTATATTGCAGGCGACCCACGAACACAGCTATTTTTTCATACTCCTGTGCATGTGGGTGTTCCGGACTGGACTATAAATCACTAATGGAAGCACTACCCTCTTACACCATGATCTATGTTCATTTGTCATGATGATGCCCCTACTCAGCACAGGTCATCTTAATGTCAAACCTTTGAAAATTACCCATCAGATATTTTTGACAGAGTTGGGGATGGACAACTTCACTCCACAGTGCAACCACTGCTAATGACGGTTGGGTCTTCGGACCATGACAAAAAAAAAAAGAAAAAAAAGTTTCCCATCAGTGCTGGCTCCATCGGTCATGCCAACATACAACATAAGGCCACACCAAAATAAACAGTTGGTCTACGGATTTTTTTCGGATTTTTTTCCAATTTCTTTTTTGTCTGCGGATTGTAACCCTGAATCAAGTGGAGTCGGGGCAATATATTTCTTTTTTAGTGACACTTTTTTTCAAAGTCCCAAATTTGGCTATAGATCAGAAAAAAGGGACACCAAAAAAATACTTTAGAATTTCAAATTTCTCAGAAAATGATGTTGGTGCATCCAGACACTTTTATTTTCAAAAAAAAAGAATTAGTATTTTCGAAAATATGGTGCGGGAAATCCGTAGACCAACTTTTTTATTTGGTGTGGCCTAATGTACCGCTATTTAAAGCACACGGTTAGTCACAAAGAGTAAAATAACACTCACATGTGTGGTGCATGGCGGCCCCTATGGTGAGGTAGGAGACTGTTATACTGATCATGATGAACAGCTCCACCAGCAGGGCCACCCAGTCATAGGCAGGGTACAGGTGGTGAATTATCTGAAAGGGAAAGAGTCAATATCTTAATAATAGGAGTTAACTAATATATCTATTTTTGTGTGCATTGTGCACTGGGATGAAATACTGACCCTATTCTCCATAAATTAAACTAATATAACACTATACTTAACCACACAGAGAAAAATTTGATTGAGTTAATAGATTTGATTCTCTATATTCTTAAGATTTTAAATGCCTAGCACTTTTTTGTATCCCTTTTTTACATCTGAAGGTTTCTAGAATTAACATTGCAATAGTGGATGATTAGGCAAGCTCATAATCTGCTTTACAAATTCTAATGTTTAAAGTGAAACACTTCTAGATGGTGTATAACAACTGAGAAATGAACTAAATGTATACTTTGAAGTAGGCACTTTACCTTTGTTAAGGGTATTGTAGATATGTCACCATTTTCCTTGGCACTGCAGGGAGAAAGAAAAAACGTATACAGTATACAGCAAGAACATTGCATTCAGTGTCAAACTTCGACAGACTTCTCTTTCAGTTTTTTCACGTCTTACTTCTCGTAAGAACCCAATCATTGAACGCATTATTTACACATGCATAAATATCATTATGTACTGTAAAAGTATAGGCGGCGGCTAGTATGCAAGTAACCCATTAGTGCAGCTTATAGGATCCGCCAAAAGTCAGGGTGCGGCATATACGCAAGTTAAGCTTACACACAAGGTTTTACTGTATTAAAACCTTACCTTTCCAGTGAGAGGTTGTGGGCACAGACCAACCTGTGTTCCACGTGTACTGGCCGTGCCACATGGAACGAGTTGTTTTCTGTTACTTTGTAGGCAAAACAACTGTTCTTCTGGGGCACTATGTGTAACACTGCTGAACACCTATTCAAAAATAACAACATTGAAGTTTTGATCAAATGTAATAATGATAATAATTTTTATATTAATTAACACAATGAACATTTCACATTGCACCTTTCCACCATAGAAGCCAAATTATTTGCATCCTTTTTTTCTTAAATACATCAAAGTGTACCCCCATAAATCACCATTGTATAGGTGTATATAAGAATATAGTCTGGCATGTTTGAACATTGCCATTAAAAGCCATATGTTTCCTCTCAAACTCATATCTGGTAGCTTATAACCGAGTGCAATTTGTCAAAACTGATACAATGTACATACCATAAGATATTAAGAACAGCACATGTGGTTAAACCGCTGAGGATTGCTGTTCGAAACCCTTGTACCTGGAAAATTAATTTCAGGTTCTTCATTTTAAACAATCATATTTTCTACCCTACTTATGTTAGAAATTACATAAACAATCACATTCTGGTATCCTTCTTAATCTAACACTCTTCACTCTACATTCTTGTATCAAAGCCAGTAGGCTATGGCTTTAAACATAAATGACTTACATTATAACCAAAGTATTTAGGTCAAGAATTGAGCTGTATTGGTAATATAGAGAAAAAAAAATCAAGAATGGTTATCAACTTTCTAAACTTACCTGCTTTTTGATTGGGTGTATTTTGGCATAGAGGAATGGCATAACATTGATGATCCCCGCTGTAAAATGTAAAATGCAAAAAGCATTAAATTAATTTGGTTGCATTTATAATGTGAGGAATTTGAACAGGCAGTAAATAGTAGAGTAGAACATAGAGCTTTTGTTGTTTATTTGCTTAGGTAGTTTAACGTCCCATTGACTAATGCGGAGGGGATGTTCTCAAGTTTAGCTTTTTCACAAGTAATGCCTAGTAATGGTAGGTCGTGTATGTTTAAAGAGTAAATAAGTATCATAGTTAAAGTCAGAGTACACTATGTAATGCAATGTTTTGTTTACATTTCAAACTGTCATTCACTCTTCAATTCACGTTGCGTTCTTTTTCTCAAGAAAATACACCCTACAGTATGTATACTTACCAAGTGCTACAGTGCCCATGAGGAAGGGCTCTCCAATGTAGTGAAAATCATTTTGCATGTTATGATGAATTGATGCCCCAACGAAATATGTCACAACCACCTGAAAGTAGGTGTGAGTATTAACATATGGAATGATATTATACATGCCATGTGTTAACATTAGATTAAACGGATTTTACACATGTTACATATGGAGCATATAAGACATTTGTTTTCAAGTTTTCTTAAAAAATATTGTGTTCATTTTATATTGGTTATCATTGACCCACAGGAGGAGCTTCAAGGTTTAATGTTTGATATCCTGGATGAAAGAAGAATACGATTGTTTTCCATTTTTAGTAAAAAAGCTTATTTTAACATCAATATTTCAAATGCTTAAATCTATCAAATCAAATAATACTCTAAAGGTCTTACTGTTGCGAGGAGGAGTGATCCTTTTACAAATGTTAGTATAGAGACGATTGGCTGGATGATGTTAAGTGCAAAGACTATGGCGAAGGTGAGGACCCAAACAAAGAAGGGTATTACGTAGAAATGGCTGAAAGAGGACATAATATCTAAATAATATGGATTACCTAGCAAACGTAAGTCTAGCAGTTACTAAATTTCTATGATATCTATTGTTCTATTGATAAATAAAATGATGGGATATATTCCCTTAGAATGTCAATTATATTAATATAGAAATATATACCAAATATTATATTAATATATTTACCAATGATATATATATATATATAAACACACAGAAATACTAAAAGCCTATGTTAAGACAGATTAGTATTCATTCAAAACCTATTTGATTGAAAAATACTGAAATGGATGCTAGGAATTATGTAAAAAGGATATTCATGAATGTATAAAAAATGAATAAAAATGAAAACATGAAATACTTACTCAACTCCGATAACAACAGCATACGCTTCACTTCCTGCTAGGGCATAGCTTATAAGGAATGCAATACTGCAATAGGAGATGATAAATACTGTAAACGTAGATATTTGTGTGAAAAAATGTGTCTATATCTTGGCAGCTTTTTCTTTTGTCGTGAACCAGGAAATATCAGTTTGTAAAATATTTTTCCTCAGAAGAAAAGAATTCACCCGCTCCTCTCGATTTAAGGTTGAAATCCATAGAGAAAAAAAAATTGGAAAAAATTCGCCCTCACCAATTTTTGAAAAACAAAATCCATAGACCAACTTTTTTATTTGGTGTGGCTTTAAAGAGTCAAATACTGAATAAGTAGATAAACTTACAACTGTATGAGTAGGACGACATTGAACATCTGTCTGACCCCACAGCCCAGGAAGAGCTCCCCCAGCAGGTGCAGGTTGGGCGCGCGTACCTGGTGGTCCTTGGGGAGGATCACGTGACCGGCAAGAACTGCTCCTACAATGGTGACAACAATTGATGGATTGTATGAATTGTTTAACTGACTGATTGATTGATTGTTTGACTGAATGATTGATTGATTGTTTGAATTATTTAACTGATTGATTGTTTGAATTGTTTGACTGAATGATTGATTGTGTAGGGGCTAGGGTTATACGGGTATGTTATATGACGAGTGCTGTTGGATGTTGTGTTGCGAGCTCAGTCCGAACCCTTCAGTCCGACGGTAGGTGGCAGCACCTACCCCGGGCTTGGGGTATGGACAGAGGTCGCTATAGGCTTCCGGTCTGCGTGTGCGCGCGCAGGCTGGCTGCCTATATATACCCAGCATCTGACGGTACTCGTCGGTTACTCTGAGCCACGCTGGCAAGGAGACCCTGTGATCAATACGGCTGATTAGCCTACTGACCCGTTCCGAACTCTATAGGGAGTTCGCACACATAGATACTGCTTGTCTAGGTTTTCTGAATAAACCCGATTTGCAACCTGTAACAATTGATCCGAACTGTGTCGACTTTGTTCTTTAATTGATACTCTACCAATATCATAAAGAGACAAAGTATCGTTTATTACACTGGTGCCGTGACCAGTTCTGAGTGAAACGCAGGTTAGCCTGTGCAGTAGCGCAGACCTCCTGCTCTGGACGGAGCAGCGAGGTCTCCCGATGAGGCGGCAGCCTTATCACCGGAGGGGTTAGATGCCATTAAGGAGGCAGATACCCGCAGGAGTGCGAATGTTCCATCCAGGACAAGCGCATTTTTGGGATACAAGGGTCCCGAAATAATGAATTACTCATTAGATGAAATGAGCCTGTCAATGTTCAACGTTGGTGGGTCAAGATCAGCCGCTCCGAATCCACGGAGGGCTACCATCTTGGAGGAACGTCGTTTCGACGACATGAGAGAGGCCAGAATACAGGAGCGTGTGCAAATGGCCCAAATGGAGTTGTTGACCATTCAGAAACAGTCGAATGAATGGAAAAGCAGTCTGATTGCATTGGAAGGTGCAGTCACACATAGAGCTTCCAAAATCAAGGAGAAAGACGCAAGGCTTTCAACTCTGTTGGAGGAGAACGAGAAGCTGGTGCAATCACTTAGCAGGGTTCGAGTGGAGTTCGATCAGAAACAGGCTGATCTACAAGGACTCCGTTCCGACTTTGTTCAGGCAAACACTGATCTGAATCAGATTTGTGCGGCCCGAGATGCCGTCATCCATGAAGCAGAGGAGACCCGATCAGAACTTGTTCGGGACACTGAAGACTTACGGGAGGCTCGCCGAAGTCTACTGTCAGAATGTGACATTCTGAAGGCAAAAAGAACTTCTTTGGAGAAATTTTTGTCAGAGACCAGGGAGAGTATACAGGATAGCAGTACCTCGTATGCTTCCGCTGATAATGACAGTCCGAAAGGTCCTCATTACAGGAGTTTTACAGACACCCCAAATCTTCCTATGGGACGTGGGATGACTGTAGAAGGTGCCTTGTCTACTTCAACGCCAGGACGACCACTAAAGGTTGGCCGAGCAAGGGGTAGAGGTAGGGCGAGTGATTATTCACCTAGGGTGGGTATCAGTGGTATCCGTCCAATTCCGAAGCAGGTCTTTTCGGCTCCGACGGGTGTAAACACGGCGGGCAGGGGAAGGTCATTATCAGAGTTGGTGCGAAGTCCACGTTCTCAGTTGAAACTGGATGAGCAGCAACTGGATTCGGAACGCTTGAAGAAAGCATCCGAACAAGATAAGGCGGCCAAGACCGACTTAACTCCCTCGAGTTTGTCGCAATGGCGAGAATGCCAAGCAAATATACTGTTCAATGAACAGAAAAACTTGGAATTGGAGAGGCGAGATGTGTATCGCAAGCAGCAGGCTGCTCTTGAGCAGCAACAGGAACGCATGAAGGAAAATGCAGCCCTCGCTGAGGAATTAGCGGAGCAGGAGGCGGCGGTTCTGAGAGCTCGACAAGAAGGGCTCCGAGCGGCCGGGGAAGCTGCAAAAGCTAAATTGGCGGAGGCACAGCAAGAGGAGGAGGCTGATAGACAGGCCAAGGAACTGGAGAAAGAGAAAGCGGCGCATCAGCGATTGCTTGCTCTGGCCCAGCAGTGTCAGTATATGACTGACCAGGAGAAGAATTGGTGGTTCAGTCAAGGTGTGGACCCCACTAAGGATTTGGTGTCGTATGGTACCTACCAGACCTATCTGGAGAGGCAGAATAACGTGCCTACCAGAGGCGCTACTCCGGGGACGACTCCGGGCACAAAGAGTCCGAGGAGGGCTCCAAGGAGAACAATTCTGAGTACAGAATTGCAAGAGTTGTACGATACAAACCCAGCAATAGCTGGGATCGGATTGCACAACGTGGGTACAGAAAAGGACGCCTCGGCTTCCATTTCTAAATGCCTGGCGATAACCTCTAAAATTAGGGGTTCATCCAACGCTGCTAGACGCATTGCTAGCGAGCCTTTTCCCTACTGGCAGAAAAACTCTTGGGAAGAGTGGTTGGGAGCCACCGTTGAGGACATCAACCTTAGTGGGTGGGACCAACAGGATGCAATTCCGTATGTCTGTAAGGGATTGCGCTTGGGAGATGGCCTGATGGCCGTGGAGCAGTGGAAAGATGAATGCGGACCCCGCGGCACTTTCAAACAACTGGTAGAGATCGGAACTATCCTATACGGAGACTCCGCTCGGATTGACCCGATGGTCGCTTTTAAGAAGCGAGTGCAAGGCAAGCACGAGGCCCCGAGGGTTTTCGGACTTGCACTGATGAGACTCCTGAAGAAGGTACATCCAGCTTCAGGAATCCATGATGCCTTATTCTCTAAGGAATTGTTCTCTCAGTTTGTTGCTGGACTGAGGGACCCAGAAATACAACATGTGGTGTATGATACCTGGAGAGCTGATACGTCATTAGATGACCTTTTTAAGGCCATCGACATACATGCTCTCAAGAAGTCACTGTTAGGGGACCGGGTGCCCACCCGGGCCTCGGCCATTATAGAGTGTTCTCCGGAGCAGTCTGATGGTTCGGGCAGTGAGGAAGAGGGGGCGATAGCTTCTGCAGCTCAGTTTAAGAGGAATGGGAATTCCTCTAAAACGCCGTGGAAAAATAGGAAGCCGGAAGGGGGTGGAAACCCTCCTCCGAAGAAGGAATCATCGGACCCAAAAGCTCCGATAATGGACGCAGCGTTTTTCACATCGCTGTTTGAGAAGATGACGACTTCCATTCAGGGGGCTACACAGCCTAACCGGAGGAAGATCAATCGGCGGACCGCCAAGTGCTATAGGTGCCTGGAGATCGGTCACTTTGCTGCGGAGTGTACGGCTCCGACTCCGAAAGTTCCCGGGAAGGAGGGAAACTAGAGGGGGTGGTCCGAGAAGGCGAGCGGACGACCCCTGCATATGATGTACGCCAACATACCAGAGAGGTAGAGCCTAGTGAAATTCCGAAGGCAGGAAGGGAATCAGGGGTGGCTTCGAGCTTGAGGGGCTCGGATGCCGGCCTGGTTAACATTCCAGTCCACCAGTTGCCCGGCAATGAGGCAGGGAGGCCCATTACGGATCGGAACGAGGAAGTTGCGGCTGTCACAGACACCGTGTGGGTAGGGAGTACCCAGCTTTCCCCGGATCATCCATGTTTCGACCATTTGAAGAAACATGGCCTTGATTTGGCTGCTCCGAAGGATTTTAAACGCTTTACTGTAAACCCGTCTCCGCTGGGGGGGAGGCGGTGGTATGTGTCTGTTACTGTGGCCGGTAGAGCGGGCGAATTTTTAGTAGATACGGGAGCTAGCCACTCCTTTATCTCCTCTAACTTCTATGCTCTTATGCCGGATAGTCGTGATAACTTCAAAACGAGGGTAAACGCCTGTTCGGCCGATGGGTCAAGTATGCAGACGTATGGGCGCGCGTTCATACCGCTCCGAATTGGAGGGAAGGAGTATGTGGCTTCTCCCACCATTGCGGATATTGCAGACGACGGTATACTCGGATTGGATTTTTCGGCGTTGTATGACGCGGTCCTGAATCCGGGTACAGGGGTACTCCTGATAGAGCACCCTTACCGTGCGGTAGAGCAATGTGTGCTCCGGCAAGTGTCGACAGTGGCAACGGTGGTCCAAACTGTGAAGATTCCTCCCGGACAGACGTGTGACGTGCTGGTCCGAAGCAAGGGGCTTAGGAGAGAGGAAGAGGCAGTTGTGGAGCCGGATGTGGCCATGTTGGGTAGTATCGGTTTGACGGGCATGGATACCCTGGTGGGTGATGGTGCTTGGACCGTAGTGCCGGTCTCTAACCCCGGGTTGGAACCGAAGTATCTAAGGAAAGATACAATACTGGGGAAGGTGTTCACCAGTGAGGCAGTGATGCCTGCTGGACAGGTGAGCATGAAGGGTGACCCTTCTCCGACCGTTCTGAGTGAGGGACTTGAGAAAATGATCTCCGAAACGGATTTGACGGATCGGAGGGATCTCGATTCCCTAAGGAGGCTGGTAGTGAAGTATCAGGATGCATGGCAGGTGGAGGGGGAGCCTTTGGGCCGAACCGACAAAGTGTTGCATTCTATCAATACGGGTGATGCACAGCCTTTCAAGATGCCTTACCGACGCTTGCCTTTGGGTAAGAAAGCGGTGGTAGAGGAACAAGTGAAGACCATGTTGGAACAAAAGGTGATCGTGCCTAGCACTAGCCCCTGGTCCAGCCCGGTCCAGATGGTTACTAAGAAGGACGGGTCTATCCGATTTTGTATCGACTATAGGCGCCTGAATGGGGTAACCAAGAAAAATGCATATCCTCTCCCCCGGATTGATGAGACTCTGGACTCCTTGGGTGGGAACCAATGGTTCTGCACCCTTGATTTGCAGTCCGGATATTGGTAGATCGGGATGAAGGAGGAGGATAAGGAGAAAACGGCTTTTACAAGTCACATTGGACTGTATCAGTTTGAGCTGATGCCCTTCGGGTTGTGCAACGCCCCGGCCACTTTTGAGGCTATGATGGAAACTCTTCTGAGTGATCTGTTGTGGCGCAAGTGTTTGGTATACTTGGATGATGTCATTGTCTTTGGCAAGACTTTTGAAGAGTGTGCGTTGAACCTCGGAGAGGTTTTGGAACGAATTCGGTCCAATGGCTTGACATTAAAGCCGAAGAAATGTGAACTTTTTCGGAAGTCCATGGTCTATTTGGGCCGGATCATCTCCACCGAAGGTGTGCAGGCTGATCCGGCTAAGTTGGAGACTGTGGAGACTTGGGAAGTTCCAAAAGGACCAAAGGATATCAGATCCTTTTTAGGGTTCTGTTCCTATTACAGGGACTTCATCCCCGGATTCTCTAGGGTGTCTCAGCCATTACAACGGTTGAGCCATTGGACTCCGGGGAGAAAAAAAGAACCCTTCCCATGGGGGATGGAACAGAATGAAGCCTTCAAAGAGATTAAGGCGTTGTTCCGAACCACCCCGGTGCTGAGATACCCTACGGAGAAGGGGCATTTCATCCTTGACACTGATGCGAGCAATGAGAGCATCGGGGCCGCATTGTCCCAAATCCAGGACGGAGTAGAGGTCCCGCTGGCGTTCGCTAGTAACAGTATGAACAAGGCACAGAGAAATTATTGTACTACCAAGCGAGAGCTGCTCGCAGTAGTGGTGTACACGAAGAAGTTTCGGCACTTCTTATATGGAGGAAATTTCACACTCCGTACCGATCATTCGGCCTTGAGATGGCTCCTTAATTTTAAGGACGCCGAGGGAATGATTGGTCGGTGGTTGAATCACCTCAGCGAGTTCGGACTGGAAAACTCTCATATCCAGCACCGAGCGGGCACGAAGCATATTAATGCTGACTGTCTGAGTAGACGTCCGGTACGCCGTTGTGTGCGTCCGGAGTGTGGGGATTGTGGTGCTCACAATGCTGTGGTAGCGAGTGTGCGTTTGCCTTATGATGGGTTGTTGCAAAACCTGTTGGATTGGTCCACCGACACTATAAGGACGTACCAGATGGCCGATCCTACCATAGCACGACTGAGGGAACTTGTCCCTACTGGGGTCTGTCCAGTGAGACCCGAAATATCACTGGAAAACCGCGAAATGCGACGTTTCTTGGCTCAGTTCCACGAACTGGAGGTCCGAGACTCGTTGTTGTGCAGGTGGAAGACTTGTCCCGGAAAGCGGAGGGTGTTACAAATGGTAATCCCTGCTGCTATGAGGAAAGACATCCTGTACTACTGCCACGGCCATTCCACTAGTGGGCATTTCGGAAAGAAACGCTCGTTGGAAAGGCTGAGTCGGAGATACTACTGGCCCGGCATGTCAGGCGACCTTTTAAGGTGGATCGAGACCTGTCCGGCCTGTTGTTTAGGCAAACCTGGTCCTGGATTAGGAAAATTGCCACTGCAACAAGAGCTATTCGGAGTGAGATTTGCTCGAATAGCTGTGGACATTATCAGTGGAGTTAAACCAACTCCAAAAGGTAATACGTGTATGATGGTGGTCTCGGACTACTATACGAAATACACCCGAGTGTACCCACTCGAGGATCATACCGCTGCTACTTGTGCGGAAGCATTGGTGAAGGGGTGGATCCTCCATTTGGGGGCTCCTTTGATGTTACATAGCGATCAAGGGAGAGAATTTGAGTCCAAACTATGGACAGCTATGTGCCATCAGTTGGCTATATGCAAAACTCGGACCAATCCGTACCGACCACAGTCCGACGGGCAGGTTGAGCGGTTCAATCGGACCTTGATCCAGGTTTTGAAGCCATTAGTGAACTCCCATATGGATGATTGGGATGATCAATGCGAATTTGTGGTGCATGCGTATAACAATACGGTCCACACTTCGACAAATTGCACACCAAACCTCTTGGTGTTCGGAGAGGACTTGATCATGCCGGCGGATTTGGTATTCGGGGTGGTAGGGATCAGTCCGGAAGCACCATGTACGGTGCTATTTGTGGAATCTCTACGAGAGAGGTTCAAATTTGCCTACGAAACAGTTAGGGCTCATTTGCTCAAAGCTGCGAATTGGCAGAAGGTGGGTTACGACACCGGATTGAAGTTGCGACGATTCGTAGTGGGGGATAGAGTGATCCGCCTACACGAACCGCTCTGCAACGTCAAGCTGGCGAATAACTGGGATGGACCACACACCGTGGTTAAATGTATCAGTCAAACGACTGTGTTGATTCAGTCTGAAGCAGGACGCATCCGGACGAGCCATGTGGCTCGGTTGCGTACTTGGGCTGGAAGGGAGCTCACCCCGGAAGCGGAGGTGGAGAAGGGAACTTCGGAGGCTAAATTTGTACCTTTGGAAGGGGTGTCAGTGGGTACCCCTAAGAGAGTGGTACAAAAGAAGCTCCGGAAGACCGTGAAAAAGAAAGTCTCGGCAGGCGAAGGAAGAAGGGCACGGAAAACTAAAATCAAGGCTGGAGTTTTAGTTAAGAACGAGTGTCCTTCGGCCAGGTTACGAGAGGTGGACGGGAAACCCGTTCGGCGAAGCCCAAGGCTGGTGGCTAGAGGGGCCGTAACCTAGCTTGTTTACACAACGAGTGTGGTGTCCTGTGTTGTCCTATGTGTTATATGTATGTTACCAACAGGGGCGCTCAGAGTCAATATGAAAAGAATGTAAGAGTGCTCCCCGAGGGTGGTGGACGGATAATCCGGTGGGGTAATCTTCGATTTCCCATAAATATCCACTAATACTCCTGATGAGCTCTTTATTCGAAGTATATTTTGACTTTTGTGAGCCGCCTACGTAGCAGTGTGATCCCCCGAGCCCGAGCTGCGGGCGGGAAAGGTCGTGACCTGATTAAACAGTAATTGGGTCACACCGGGTAACGGGATCGCGTCCAATCACGCGAGACGCTGCGCATGCGCTTTGTTTTAAAAACAAAAGCGAGGGAACGCCATATTGATTTTGGGCTCGCCCCGGTCAATAGCGGTGTTGGTCGGCAGCGTGGAAGTTGGTGTTTTGGACGGCTAGAAGAGGAGAAAAGTCAGTAAAAGAGTTGTAAGCAGTGAGTACTCTTTCCTGGTGCGTCTGAGACAAAGAGGGAGACGGGGAACTAGTGTTTTCCCCGTCAAAACTCCCGTCGAAAGACACTCTGCCGAAGTGAGGATGGCCGAGCAACAGCTCCGTCAATCCGAACTCACCGGACACTCCGAGGTGGCATCCGCCACCGAGGAGGCAATGGATGCTCAGAGCCCTAGTGGTGATGAGTTGAGCCAGACACTGGCGGAGCTCCGTGTAGATCCGGCCGTGTCTCCGATCCGAAAGTCCCCGTCGCCGGACGGCAGCGAGGACTCCGGAGTGCTGCAAGGACTCGCCTACACCCAGATAGCGGCGGATCCTTCCGAGACGACTGCACGTCCCTCCCGGATATGCAGTTTCAGCATATCACCAAACCTCCAGAAGACGGTTGCTCGCAAACTGTCTATGGGGAGTGGGAGTGATTCCGACACTTCACGTCCGAGGACGCGCGGTGGGAAGGGTGCTACCCGAGATCGGTCCAAGTCGGCCGATACTAAGGCTAGCACTAAGGCTATCAAACACACTGGTGTGGGAAAGAAGCCTCCGGGAAAGGACGAGCCTAAAAAGCCCGCTCCGAAGAAGGAAAGTACTGCGAGTACGAAGAAGCCGGGTTCCAAGGCTGCTACTGCAGCGGCCTCCAAGGATCCGAAGACGGTGGACCCCAAGGCTCCTGCTACGAAGGCGCCTAAGGGTCAAAAGAAAGCTGATCCGAAGCCTGGTGCTAAGGACCAGCCGGGGAAGGGGCCGACGTCCGACAGCACTAAAGCTGTCAAGACTCCGGGTCCCAGTAAGTCCAACCTGCCGATCCCGGCCAAGGGGAAAGGTAGTGGGAAGGCAGCTGTAACCGCAGCCGCTCCGACCTCAGCCGTTGACGTGTTGTCCTTCTCGCGAGGGCTGGACAACAGCTCAGCAGTAGCTGCTACAGCCGCTGCGATGGCTAGTACGAAGGGACATGGGGGAGCCCGTCCGAAAACGGTAGTTCCTCCCGAGGCACCTCGAACCGAGGAAGCTATGGATACAGCATCCGCAGCCCATACGGTTCAGGTAGTGCAGGATGTGCTGTCTGGCATCACATTTAACCTCCCGACTCCCCTGGAGCCAAGGAAGGAGATACCCGTTCGGGTGGAGTTACCTCCTCCAAAAGAGGTACCCGTCCGAGTGGATACTCCTCCACAGTCTACCGAGCCTGCTCTGGAACCATCCAATACCATGGATATTTCGGAGGAAGCCGGGAAACTGGACCAGGCTGCCGGTGGTGGTCCAACTGGATCGGGGGTGCAAATCCTCGCTCCACATCAGCATGACCGATGGGAGAAGGAGGACGCCGACGTCCCATCCCTGCTCCGAGGTGCTATCATCGATCAGATGAGCGCCACAGAGGTCAGATCCTTCGATCTGATCCAAATGCGGACCTTCCGGGGGCTGGACGAGTTGTCTGCCAGGTTCCCGGCTTGGTTCCCAGATCGCCTAACGGCGGCCATGAACGATCTTAGCAAACAGTGAGAGACAGCTCGCTTAGTTGCTGAGACCGAGGGACGTCCCGAACTTATCGCGGCCTTGGAGTACGACCTGCAAACTGCAGCGGAATTCAAGACCGTGCATAGCCGGCGGGAGAGGAGGAGACTTCTGACGCCAGCAATGAAGCTGGCTAGGAGTATGGAGCAGAAGACCAAAGAGTCCATTCTGGATGCCACTCTGGAGGAGGAAATGCTCCAACAGAACACGGCCGCGGCTAGGTCTGTAGACACTAGTCAAATGGAAAAGGCCAATCGGAGGGACCAATACCTACGAGAGACCATCAAGGTAACCTCTCGGAAGGGGGGTCGATCCGACGAGGAGGTAGAAGCGGTTCTGAAGGGATTGGATGAAAATTCTCTCCCGGACGACGAACTTCAGGTTCTGGTCCGGAATGCACTCCGAGCCAATGCTGCAAGTGGGTTTAAATATTTTAAACCCATGTGTGTGAACGACTGTGTCAAGGACAAGCGGGCCTCACACATTCCGGAGGAAGTGGGTCCAGACGGTCTCTCTGATGACGAGGAGTGGATTAAGACGGATCCACTCGAGAAGTCGGTACAGTTGTACCACTTTGAGCTTCTGGACAAGGTCCGAAATGGTAGTACCAAATACCATTCGCCTTTCCAGAAAGCTAAGTTAGCATGGGCTATGGCTAGATGGCATCCATTTAGCAAGTGCCCCTTTGAGCCTTGTCTGAACGTCGACGAGACACTGGAAACGCCCCGAACTTGGCCTAGCAAGGTTCGGTACGCAAGGCATATTACCCGCTTTCATTTGCGTCACTACATGCGGTATGACTGCTTGAGTGTGGGTACGAAGCAGAGCAAGGGTTGTCCGAATGGTGGCTGGTTCTACACTAGAGCCGATATCATCAGGCATCTTGCTAAGCAGCACGGGTTGGCTCTGGATGTCGCAGCGGAACGCATCCAGACAGCCCATCAGGAAGTCTACTCCCACTTCCCTCCAGTAGTGGGCCGAAATGAGAATCTCGAGGTGGATTTTGGCACCAACGAGAGAGGAAAGGTCCGGGTCTTTTACAAGGTAAACCCGGACGGCAACTACAACCGGGTTCCGGAAGGTGAGCTCTTCGATGAATTCGAGGAGTACCAGAAGCGTACCAGCACGCGAAAGGTGCGGCGCGCTCAGAAGAGACCTAGTGGGTCTTCCGAGCAGGCCGACTCTAAGAAGGCCAAAACGGATGAAAGGAAATCCGTTATGGAGAAGGCGGATCCGGGCTATAAAGGGCCGGCATTCACCTCTCACACGACTGACTGGAAGAAGGGTCCCCAGGGCAGGCCACCTCGGTCTGATCCGGAGGATCCGAACTCCAGCACGATGGGGTCCTTCGCAGAGGAGTTCCCCGAAAATAACATGGTTCCGGGTGATGAGTCGCAGACTCTAACCCAGACCGGTAAGACGAAGGCTCCAGCAAAGAAAACGCCGAAGCCAGTTCAGACTCCGGATCTCCCACCCGAGACCGCAGAGGAGGGGCGTCTAGTCTTGCGACTGAAGAGCCCTCCTTCGTTCCCTCCCGCCGACTTCACTTCCTATGAAGCCGGACAGGAGGCCTTCGGTCAATGGCAAGACAATTTTCATCGGTTGCTTGCTGGCCTGAGTCAGGAGGTGGCGATGTTATCCTTAAACACGGTGCATCATCTCCATCAGAGGGAGGTCGCTACCCAGAAGGCAGCGGCTACGGAGTCCGTACAGGAAGAGCGTGAAAACGCTCGGACTGAACGATGTGCTGCTAAAACCGAAAGGAAGAAGCAGAAGCTGGCAGTTAAGAACGCCGAGGAAAAGCTGGACCACGAACGTCGTCGGTTCCGGGACTGCTTCGCGCATGAAATGCACGAGTGGGATGGAACTCGGGCTCAAATCGAGCTCTGGCTCCAGGAGCTGACTCTGGCGGAAGCGGCGTCGGACTCTGAGGAAGAAGAGGAGCCGGCTCAACCCGGTTCCGGAGACGAGTCGGACTAGATCATCCTATTCTAGGAGCCGATTAGGAGAAAAGGGGGGGTATCCTAAGTATACCAACCCTACAAGCAAAACCCTTAGGAAGGGTTTAGGAGTGTCCGGACAGAGGAACGCGGCAGGCTGGCTACGCAAGGATCCAGTCTGCCAGGTGGTACTGACGGTGGAGGACAAGGAGATCCGGAGGGGACGCTGAACTCGGGACTGGAGCACTTTACCAACATGGATCCGATACAGGATGTTTTTTTATATAAACTATGGATATCAGGACCGAGTGCTCCTAATTATGAGTCCGAAGATCGCCTGGAGGCAGGACTTTTTTTTTTCTCTCTATTTTTATCACCTAAAAAGCTCCCGAGCATGAGCTATGAACTTTCTCGTTCCGGTGAGTAAGAGCTGAACGAAGTAGGTTCTGAAAGCCGGGCGGAATGCAACACCATCAACAGAGGATCCGGATCTTCACTACAAAACCACGTATGATGTCTTTTTGTAATAATACTTTAATATGTCTTTAAAACTTTAAAGAAGTGATATTGTTTATCACTTATAAGTATTATTCGTTACGAGTTTAATTAGCTCGGGGTCCTGAAGGGACGAAATTTTTTTACTGTGATATTGTACTTTTTCAAGTGTTTGTATACTATATGTATAGATTAACTCCATCTATCCTAGGGAATGGGGCGTAATTGGCATTACGGTCTATATATGTAGAAATGTGTGTAATTAATACCTTTTTGTGTTCAACAGTATACGTCATATTGTTTGTAAGGTATAACTTTAATAAACCCCTAAGGTGGTATTTATAAGATAATGCCAGTCCGAAGTGTTTTCGGACTTTAACCTTAATTAATTTTTTACCTCCCGGTTATTATCTGGTAGGGGGTAGTGTAGGGGCTAGGGTTATACGGGTATGTTATATGACGAGTGCTGTTGGATGTTGTGTTGCGAGCTCAGTCCGAACCCTTCAGTCCGACGGTAGGTGGCAGCACCTACCCCGGGCTTGGGGTATGGACAGAGGTCGCTATAGGCTTCCGGTCTGCGTGTGCGCGCGCAGGCTGGCTGCCTATATATACCCAGCATCTGACGGTACTCGTCGGTTACTCTGAGCCACGCTGGCAAGGAGACCCTGTGATCAATACGGCTGATTAGCCTACTGACCCGTTCCGAACTCTATAGGGAGTTCGCACACATAGATACTGCTTGTCTAGGTTTTCTGAATAAACCCGATTTGCAACCTGTAACACTTGATCCGAACTGTGTCGACTTTGTTCTTTAATTGATACTCTACCAATATCATAAAGAGACAAAGTATCGTTTATTACAATTGTTTGAATTATTTAACTGATTGATTGATTGTTTGAATTGTTTAACTGATTGATTGATTGTTTGAATTATTTAACTGATTGATTGATTGTTTGAATTGTTTAACTGATTGATTGATTGTTTGAATTATTTAACTGATTGATTGATTGTTTGAATTGTTTAACTGATTGATTGATTGTTTGAAATATACAGCAGTCCAACATTATAGCACTCCAATGCACTATATGGATATATATCTAAAACTGGACATCGACATCCATGTAACAGAAAGCTATATTTATTAGAAGTAGAAATCCATGAATATCTATATGAAGGAGAACACCATGTTCATGCCTATATGTCTGTGTGTATGTTCATTTCGAAATTCAAGATTGCAACCATTGATTGAATGCCACCATGCTTTCAATGTAATCTCGAATTGCAGTTGCAGTAGTTTGATACTAATAAAAAAAATCTATTCTATTTTTTTTTCATGAACAGTTGGCATCCCATAGATTCAAGATGGCTATCACTTATTGAATGTCCCGATGCTTGAAATGCAATCTTGACTTGTAGTTGCATTAATTTGATACTATCAAAAAAACAAATCCTATTTGATTTTTCCTTCATTCAACCCATTCAAGATGGCTACCATTTACTAAATGCCACAATGCTTTCAGTGCAATGAAGAATTGTAGTTGCATTAATTTGATATCTATATAAGAACATTTCTATTTGATACCTTTTTCAAACACAGTTGGCACCCCATAGGTTTAGGATGGCCACCATTCATTGAATGCCACAATGCTTTAAATGCAATCTTGAAATGTAGTTGCATTAATTTTAAACTGTTAAAAACATCCAATTTAGTTGTTTTTTTCATGAAGAGTTGGCACCCCATAGGTTCAAGATGGCCACCAATCATTGAATGCCATAATGCTTAAATGCAATCTTGAGTTGCTGTTGCATTAATTTGATTCTTAAAAAAAAAACTTTCTTTTTTTTCTTTCATGAACAGTTGGCACCCCATACATTCAAGGTGGCTACCAGTCATTGCATGCCACAATGCTTTAAGTGCAATCACAAATTGTAGTTGCATTAATCTGATACTAATAAAAAAACTAATTCTATTCTTTTTTTTATTTATGAACAGTTGGCACCCCATATATTTAAGATGACTACCATTCATTGAATGCCCCGATGCTTGAAATGCAATCTCGAATTGTAGTTGCATCAATTTAATGCTAATAAAAAACAAATTCTTATCAATTTTTCTTTCATGAATATTTGGCACCCCATAAGGTGGCCACCATTCATATTAATGCAAATAGAATGCTTTAAGTGCTATCACGACTTGTAGTTGCATTAATCTGATACTAAAAAAAATAAATCTATTTGAATTTTCTTTCATGAACAGTTGGCACCCCATAAATTAAAAATGCACCGAGCACCCAGGTCAACAGCTATATACAGACACGTGTACCTCCCCTGCCTGTTCTCCTTCAATGCACAGTGAAGAGGGTGGGAGGGGGTGACCATCAACAGTGCATAAACACTTTGATTGGATGACAATGCAGTTTTTATATTACAACCTAAATTTGTGCAACGAAAATCATCAAGAAATACTAAGTATTTTTTCCAAAGAATAGCTTTTCTAGAATGGCTCGGTATTCAGGAATCCTACTGCGAATAAAAAAATGTCAAATTCTAATTCTAAATACCTGAAAATTGAGAAATGCTGACGTTCACGGGTTATGTAGGAAATGTACTAAAAACAGCAAAAAAGGGCAACAAAACCCTAATTTTCTCAAAAACTGTTCAGTAGGATTTTTTCTAACTGAGGTTCCACTGTTTTCTATCCTCATATTACACATTGGCATAGAGAATATATTGACACCTAGTCAGGATTTTGCGCTAGGAGCAATCTGTGAGGCGAAAAACAGCCAAAATGAGCCACTGGTCTGAAGTATAAAACTGGGCATCGATCACTATAGAGCTACAAAGAGACAGAGAATCGATGTCCAGTAATTATTTAACTGATTGATTGATTGTTTGAATTGTTTGACTGAATGATTGATTGATTGTTTGAATTGTTGGCATACTACCACATTGGGTCTCCATACGGGGTTGGTCAAAACACGAATCCTTGTACTGTACAACTGGAATCACCCTCTTAATAGTACACCACATTTCCACTAGGGGCAATGTTAACTGTTATATTGCGGTTTATTTAGTATAATAGAAGTATGGGTGAAGTAAGGACCATTTTACATTACATATGGATGCCTATATTAATGGGTATCCATATGAAACACGATTGATATACCAAGATGGATACCTATAGTAATAGGTATCCTTCTTGGTCTGTAGTCAGATATCAACAGCTAGACAGATAAACAGGTATCCATAGAGGCCAAACACAAGAAGTGAAGCAATCTTCTACTACATAAGGAGACTGCCTTCCACATTTCTAAAGAAAGGGTCAGCTGTCACCTTTATTTAGTAAGAATTTGGCCTACTTCTATTTAATTTCTGTACTACTAGAATGGCTATTAGAAAACTATCTAGTTCACTAATAAGATGATATTTAGTAGCAGAACGGTCCTAACTTTCCCTTACTTCTATTGTACTAAATAAAGAGCAGCGTACTCTTTATTTAGTAGCAGAACGGTCCTGACTTTCCCTTACTTCTATTGTACTAAATAAAGAGCAGTGTACCCTTTATTTAGTATCAGAACGGTCCTGACTTTCCCTTCTTCTACTCTACTAAATAAAGAGCAGTATACCCTTTATTTAGTATCAAAACGGTCCTGACTTTCCCTTACTTCTATTGTACTAAATAAAGAGCAGTATACGCTTTATTTAGTAGCAGAACGGTCCTGACTTTCCCTTCTTCTAGTCTACTAAATAAAGAGCAGTATACCCTTTATTTAGTAGCAGAACGGTCCTGACTTTCCCTTCTTCTAGTCTACTAAATAAAGCGCAATATACCCTTTATCTAATACTAGAGCGGTCCTAACTTTCCCTTACTTCTATTGTACTAAATAAAGAGCAGCGTACTCTTTATTTAGTAGCAGAACGGTCCTGACTTTCCCTTACTTCTATTGTACTAAATAAAGAGCAGTGTACCCTTTATTTAGTATCAGAACGGTCCTGACTTTCCCTTCTTCTACTCTACTAAATAAAGAGCAGTATACCCTTTATTTAGTATCAAAACGGTCCTGACTTTCCCTTACTTCTATTGTACTAAATAAAGAGCAGTATACGCTTTATTTAGTAGCAGAACGGTCCTGACTTTCCCTTCTTCTAGTCTACTAAATAAAGAGCAGTATACCCTTTATTTAGTAGCAGAACGGTCCTGACTTTCCCTTCTTCTAGTCTACTAAATAAAGCGCAATATACCCTTTATCTAATACTAGAGCGGTCCTGACTTCTCCCTTACTTCTAGTCTACTAAATAAAGCGCAATATACGCTTTATTTAGTACTAGAGCGGTCCTGACTTCTCCCTTACTTCTTTTCTACTAAATGAAGTGCAATATACCCTTTATTTAGTACTAGAGCGGTCCTGACTTCTCCCTTACTTCTTTTCTACTAAATGAAGTGCAATATACCCTTTATTTAGTACTAGAGCGGTCCTGACTTCTCCCTTACTTCTTTTCTACTAAATGAAGTGCAATATATCCTTTATTTAGTGGCAGAATGATCTTGACTTCTCCCTTACCTCTATCCTAAGTAAGGGACTTTCTACTAAATAAAGTGCAATATACCCTTCATTTAGTACTAAACAGTCTTTAATTCTACTAAATAAATGTCGATTTACCCTCTATTTAGTACTAGAAAATCGTCGTCAAACGTAGTCAATCGTCGTTTTTATACCTCATTCCCCTATAGGGCGCTGTAGGTTACCCCTACATATAGCTATGTATTGAGTTAATCAGACGAATAGCACTTTTAATACATTGCCTGAACCAAACCCTACTGTCACTATACTACTCACAGCGGGACCCTCCCGTAATTCATTTCTATTAGCATAAAAAAAATAGGGAAATACTATGAATTCATTAAATGTTATTGCTGATATCAATAGAGGAGTATTTGTAGTATTTGTTGTACTTTATACTGTATTTTTAGACCAAATATTAAAGAAATGACAGTATAATTTGGATCCAAGCCCTTTCCTTCTAAACTAGAACCTTCCACTTTTTACTGCCAACCTGCCGTCCAATGCTGTAGCCCCCATAGGGAAAAACGTCGTCAAAAAATGGATATCTAAAGTGGTAGTATACCGAATTGTTTGACTGATTGATTGATTGATTGTTTGAATTGTTTGACTGAATGATTGATTGTTTGAATTGTTTAACTGATTGATTGATTGTTTGAATTGTTTAACTGATTGATTGATTGATTGTTTGAATTGTTTAACTGATTGATTGATTGTTTGAATTGTTTAACTGATTGGTTGATTTGTTTTACGTCCGAGCATACAATGACGCCTTGAACTTATAATGTCCAAGCATACATAGTACCCTGTATGGCTGCATACAACAGTACTCTGTAGCTCCATGTCAAAACTTACCATTGGATTCGTGTTCTTCCTCAAGGTCCTCCAGGTCCTCGTCGGCCGTGTTGATGTCGTTAAGCGGCATCGACTCCTGCAACTGGTGATGCTGCACGTTGGTGAACGGGAAATAAACATAACACAATAAAACAAAACAAACGTGCATGCCGTATTGGCACATATGTGCCAGGGTAAAAAGTAAGCAGTGGTTTTGTATAAGTGCAATTGCCGGTAATGCCAATATTATTTGATAAAGCAAGAAAACGACTAAAACATAGTGAAACAAATCAAATGTGTAATATCATATTGGGCCAATGGCTGGGGTACAATGCATGTGCCCCTTTTTTGAATAAGTGCCACGGATACAGGGGTCTTAACATAAGGGAGTGGTCATTTTTTTAACAACAGGGGGGGGTCGGTGGTCGGGGTGCTATTTTTTTGGTCCCCCCCCCCCCTTCGAGGGGTCCAAATTTTTTTGGTCCCCCCCCAAATCCACCAACCCCCCCCCCCCCCCTGTTGTTAAAAAATGACCACTCCCTAAATTAAGGCACTAAATTTTGGTGTCATACAATTGCCTGTCTTGTCTTTAGGGTATAGGTGAATTGAAATCAATATCAAAAGTGCTTGAGCATTTATACTGGTTAATATAGTATCATTTAGTAAGTACTATACGGTAGACAAATATGACAAGCACTTTATAGTGTTGCTTTTTTCTGGGGTTTTTTTTGGCCATTGTTTTTACTTTATATGGTGCAGCTTTATGGCACTCGATGTGACAAGGGGAGCGAAATGAACCCTTTAAGGGCCGCAACTATAAAAATTCTTTCTGGATTATTTCAAATACGTTATCAAAACTAACCCTTTGAGGGCAGCAACTATAACAAGGCCAAAAAATAAGGTTTGTTTCAGGTAACATGGGAGAAAAATGTAGGGTCGGTAGGTCGGATTTTTTTTTTTTTGATTTATTTTTTTAACATGAAAGTATTACCCAACTTTTTTTGAGCCCCCTAAAATTGACCAAAAAAGGGTAAAAACATGAAAATTTCTTCAAAATTGCATAAAAAACGTAGGGTCGGCCCTGTTTTCATAGGGTCGGTCGGGTGACCTGAAACAAACCTTCTTTTTTTTTGGCCCAATGCTTTATGGCTTATTTGGTTTACTTATTGTCACAGAGATGCCACTCAGTCGTCAACAAAATGTAGCAAATGTCACAACTGTAGTCAATATTCCCTAGGAAACGAGTATAATTTAATACAGAAATTCCAGCAAAAATTTCTTCAAAAGTAGGAAAAGTGGCATCTTTGTCATTCAGATGAGACTGAGGACGTACCTGTGCCTTTTGTATCTGTATGGCGTGAACCCTCTGTAGGAGGTCGGTAAAGAAGTACACCAGCAACGCCTTGGGGGGGGGGGGGGGGACAAGACAAATTGCACATTTTTACACTTTTTGTATCTGTCAATCATTTTTCATGAAAACTTATAAGGTTTTAGGAATATTTTTAACTCTCTTAAAAAAAGAAAAAAAAAATTATATTCATTCATTTTTAAGGTGTTGAAATTATTATACTTTCTTATTTAATTCTTAAAAGTTGTTCACCTATACTAGATTATAGATAGCTCAAACCTGAATATACTTACTGTAATTAAAGGTTCATGGACTAGCTACCCTTGGACCAGTGAAGTTAGAGATGAACTGGTCTAATTATGAATATTTAAGTTACAGATACAGATAATTGTTGACACGAACACAGTTTACAAAGAGTACAAAAAGACAAAAGAATATTGATGTAGACGTCATTTACCTGCATGAAGAATCCTCCGATAAAGGAGACGAGGAACGGGTAAAGTCCGGACTTGGAAAGTGTCACCGGCAGGCCTGAATCAAAAAGGATTAATTATTCACCACTTGTTAACATAATTAAATGATAACCTCAATGAATTTCTTTGGTTAAAACACTACCATACACTACAAATAGAGTCTATTTGCATACATACCTAATATTCCTGTTCCAAGGATAGTTGCTATTGTCACAAAATCTGCAATGACAAAAGAGGTGTTCTTGCGAGTCATATCACGCCAAAAAGAGTAGAAAGACAATTTACGCCCCTGCCCCATAAAAAAAACACCATCCCCCTAAAGAGTGGTTATTTACTGTTATGAGGAGCACGGTGGGGCTTGTGGGGACCAAGGAGGACACCAATCTTTCGCGAGATATTGACGCTAGATGTCTCCACCCGTGGGACTAAATTATACCTCTGTATTAAAGGTTCAGCTCTCCATCACTCTCCAATATCCACCGGTGGATAATGGCCGCCACCCATAGTTAGTCAGCACCAAACCTCTGCTGGAGAGTGAAGGCTACGTTGGAGACTTGAGGCGCGCAGAGACTACTCGGCCGCAGACTGGGAGGACACGAGCTGGTGTGACGCGAAGGACCCACTGGCCATAGCATGCTACTTGACCGGTGCAGAGCACCGCACGCAGGAATCACCAATATGGGAGCTATAGGCATCCCTGTGTTTGGTGCAGCGCCACATTATAAGCGACTGCGCTGGCATCAAAGCCGAAGAGGCAGTTGAGGATCGAAAGTCGAAGCTAGAAGTCATTTACTCCGTAAGTCATTAAGCAATGTATTAAATGGTGTGAGCAGGGACAGACTCAAGCAGTAAAGAATCGTCATCATACTTGCTGTGCCCTGCGAATGTTGCAAAAATAGGCTCGTGCTGAAGAAACCTTCGCTGTTTGTGGTCTCTCAAGTTTCAATGGTCTTAAATAATATGTCATGATACAGACAGGGAGTGGGGAGTGGCTCGATCAGGCGGCAGCGTGTTCGTCTCAGACGTACAGGGTCGCACGTTCGAGGCTCTGTACGGTAGCACCCTGCTGTGGTCAACATACAGCATACCGGTACCAAAGGCCTGTCCATTTGACACTATGCCTGTGTAGTGTCGGATGTAAAAGAACCATTGCCTCGGTAAAAGTGTAGGGGCATGCTTTCTACCTTAACCCATCTCGTAGATTCGATCATCAGCATTCCCCCTCCCCCCCCCCTTGGCCCTGGGCACAGCTTACAAATTACAATGTCAATGGTGTTGTGTGCCTGTCTCTCCAATAGGGGCTTCAAACTGACACAGACAGTGACAGTACCATTCTAAGAGACACAGCTAGTAGTGAGTTGGATAAAATTTAAATTTTGAGTAAAAAAGAAAAAATCTTGTATAGCCATATCGAGCATTGCAATAGCTTTTCAGGTCTGTTTGAATCATCTTCCTATCACTCATAGGTCCGGAGAAATCATGATTAACGTACCAAAACTTGGGGGCTATTCAGGCAGTGCTTAAGCTCAATGCATTTCTGTGATATAGGCAAAGGTGGCTCTCACCCACAGGACCAGTAGCAGTAGGCAGTAGCTAAGCAGGGGCTGCCTGGGGCAGTACCACACAGGCCAGGGAAACATGGATCTAGGCAACATTAGTCATGGCCAGAAATACCTGGATTTCACATATGTCATTTATAACACAATTACCAAGTTCCCCATGCTACCATACTTATACATTCTATATTCATTGATCATTTTTTCATATGATTTAGGTCACCATAATATTCTCTTCCACACCAATCAGTGATTCTTACCTTCCTCCCCTTATATCTGTATCCATGCTGACCGCCATGCTGCTGTGATTAAAATGAGGGGCTAGCCGTATTTATAGGCCAAGAATTGAGGTCATGAAGGTATTTTTAAAGCAGAGTACCAGTAAGGCCAGTTCTACTATTTCTAGGCAGGCTAAAAATCGGGTCACAGAAACGCGCGGACCGCAGCGGCAGCAGTTCTACAGGTTATCCAACTCCCTACAGCTAGGGACTTAAAGTAGGCAGACATGGTCATGGAGACATGATGTAATTTGCAGAATTTATTGAATATGATTTTGATACTTTGGAAATTGAAATACACATCACTTGTCAGTATCTGTATCACTGTCATCAGCCTTTATATTTTCAAGGCAAATGGGATCAACTTGACCAGGAGATATTGGACACAGAAAAGTTAATATTGTACGGGCAGGTGTCCAGCAATGACCCACAGACATATTTTGGGAATAACATACGTTAAAGCCCAATATCCCAACAATTTACAGCCACTTTTACAAAATGATGACAGGATGAGAAATGTCAACAAGATGGGTGCAGTATCAAAACAACAGGCGGTTGGCGTCTGCAACATCCGGTCTTGATGTTTTGTAGCGTCCACATAACATCTGTGGCTTTCTAAGTGAGTTAGAATTGAAGAAAGGCATTAGAACTTACAGCACTGCATATATACAAACATATTGGTGTACCGACGTCCATGTCCACCCGTTTGTATTTGAGCGATCAGATCAGAAGTTGACACGGAGGCCTCCATTTTGCAGCACTACTTTCTGCCTTTCGCTGGTCATTGGCGTTTTTACAGAGATATTAAAATCATATGATCTCTTATGATCTGTTTTAGTTTACTATATCTGAGTCTTTCATATATAAATTTGGCTTATTTATCTATATATTAGGTTAAATTAATTTTATGGATGCAAGAACATATAGAACTATATATTTAGATATCGCTCCGCGGACAGCGCAGTGGCCGATCACTCAGACGGGTTGCTGTTCGGTCAGGAAGCTCCGTGAAGTCGCCGGTTCCAAAGAGATCAGGTAAAATAACTAGTTTTACCAAGATATGCATAACTTGTTTCGCCGTGTAAAGTGTTTATCTGCAAAGCTACACTGCACTTGTGTTACAATCAAAATGTGACACTGTCAAACCCGTGAAAATACTTGATTTCTCCCCCATGATTGTTGAGCGATAATATGAGTCGTTGGTCATACTGGAGTCAATTTCTGTACCTTCTCAGGTCCAAAGTTCACGAAGTCGCCCCTTGACACGGCCGTTACAAACATCCAGGGTTGCAGAGGCGAATTCAGCCTTCAATAACAGCTGGGAACACAAGTATGCAAGTAAATTTCAGAATTATCCTTGCATTGTCAAGCTATTTTTAGTCTGATGCTAAACTAGGACAACCTATTTTTAATTAATTTGAATTTTACCGGTAGTTCCGGTAGTTTACCTTAGTCCTTACCCTACTAGTACTAGTACTAGTAGGAGTAGACTGTGTAGTGTGCTGTGTCACCATGTCTAGTATGAGACATGACTGACTTTGGCCAAGAATTTTAAGCTTTTAGCTGGACAACAACCTTCTGTTATTGAACTTGAAGGACTAGTCGATGAGTGCCACACGGCTGCGAAGGTGGTAGTAGAAGGGGGTGGGCAGGATTGGATGTGGGCGGGTCAAAAAAAGAAAAGAAAAAAGAGGAGGAGGGGATTGGAAGTGATAATTTTCTCCTACTCCCCAGGCCTAAGCCCGGCTTAGGCTAAAGGGTTCAAAATTTCAGCACCCTCCCTGATGGGACGATAATCGTAGGTAATCAGATGGGCAGGATTTTTTAGCTGAAAACAGTTGAAAGTCCCCCTCCGCCCACCGGATTAATGGGTCATCATTTTTTCACTCCCCCCGCCCCCCACTCACCCAAATTTACCACCCGTCCTATTATCAAAAATGCCATACTTTTGTATTTGCTGGTTTAATTATATGGCGGGTTCTGTTGGACGCTGTGTTGCGAGCTCTGTCCGAACCCTTCAGCCCGACGACAGGTGGCAGCATCTGTTCCGGGCTTGGGGTATGGATAGAGGTCGCTATAGGCTTATGGTCTGCGTGTGGGCGTGCAGGCTGGTCGCCTATATATAGCCAGCGTCCGATGGAACTCGTCGGTTACACTGGATCCAAGCTGGACAGAGACCCTAAGGATCATATCGGCCGCGAGCCTACTAACCCGCTCCGAACTCTATAGGGCTGTAGAGTCATACCTAGTGGGTCCGCCATTTAAAAATTCGCTGGGTGCGGTTACCATCACTGATAAGACTCGCATTGACTGGTACCTTGTCCCTGGGTAACCATCACTTCCAGGGACATGCTGGTACCCAGCCTATCAGCTCTTATCAGTACTTGCCGCCGCAACCAGCTCCAGACCGGCCTAGGCCCTATAGGGAGTTCGCATTGACTTAGCTACGCCTGTCTAGGTTCTTTTAATAAACCTTAGATTAGCAACCTGTACACTTGATCCGAACTGTGTCGACCTTGTTCTTTACTTGATAACATTACCAATATTATAAGGAACAAAGTCTCGTTTATTACACTTTGATTTTTTTTGCCGCCGGGTATGGTATTTTTTTCAAAATCAGTAATTCTTTCACTGCTGGGAAGCTAAGGTCATGGCCGGCCATTATGGCCATTACGATTCTACATCGGCAAAAGCTGATGTGCCGATGTCATTTCGGCAACACTGGGTATCATAACTGGGATGCGGGGTCGAAAACACTGCTCTCAAAATCCAACAAGCCCCTCTCCCCACAGATGCCACTCTTTCTACTTTTACATGAACTCCTATTTATTTGCTGGAATTTTGTTTTGAATTAGGCCTATTTCCTTCAGAAAATTGACCAAAACTTATATTTTCCTACTTGTTAACTGAGGCCAAATAAAAAAGAAAGTTGTGTTTCCGGTAACCCGACCGTACCTACCTAAACATTGGTACCTAAACAGAGCCGACCCCAATTTTTTGACCCCAATTTATTTTTCTAAAATGCTTTATAAATAAATAAAAATATGATAGAAATGAACAAATAAAGACAAATTTGGTATAAAATCATAGCTTATAGATACTGTCAGCAGTGCAGCGACTTATGAATAACTACCACTTTTACAAATTTTGCATATTTTGCGAATGTTTAGACTCTATATTTCAAAACAGGGCCGATCGCCGGATGTGGGCACCGGAAGTGTCAAAACGGACGTTGATTTGAGCTACGAGTTTGACATTTTCTAGACATTTCTTTTTTCTTAAATGCATAACTCCCCTAATTGCCACGTTATCTCATACCTACCGGTCAGGTTATAGTGTTCAATGTGTAGGGAAACGGGGATCAAATCCTAAGAGGCTTTCTGATGCTTGAAAATAAATGTTTTCTAAAATTTGTTGTGATTGATAGTAATCACGTCCCTTCGCTTGATCTGCCGGTAACCAGCTACTTCTGTAGCTCCTGCACGCCTCCCTTGATTAAAACAGGAACTAAAACTTGGTCTCAGTTTCGTAAATCAAACAATCAATTAGACTTCAGCATATGCCTTAAAACAGTAGTATGATTAGATTAGGAGGGAATCAAAACGTTGAAAAGCAGCAATTCTAGAGTGCTTACTGGGGAACTTTCCCTGCGCATGTACGTCGGAACGTAAGTTGTCATGCTGCCAACCCAGCCGCAACTGGGTCATGGGAACGCTGCCGGGAAACACTGTTGACGCCATCAATTTTCCCGCACCGCCCCTGGGCTGGGGGCGGAGGGGAAGGCCGGGGGGGGGGGGGGGACATCGAAAACATCAATATTAATTAAGTTTTGTTTTAATAGCGGATGACCCCCCCCCCGCCTCCCGTGATAAAAAGGGCGAGCGCTGCTACAATAATATAAGCGACCTGGCAACTTTTGCTAGGCCTAGGCCCTATAGTAAAAACAGTCAAAAAAGCGACTTTGTAACCTGGAGCCCTTAATTTCGGCGACTTTCCGACCTAAGGTCCAGCTTTTTGGGCTGGATAGGGCTATACCTATAGCCTAGGCCTATGGTCTACAGTTTAGAAATAAGCCCATGATTAACTGGTATAACTTGCCAGGGTGAGACTTCAATAATTATAGGCCTAGGCCTATCGAAGTAGGCCTATAAAGGGAGTGAAAGCGACCCTAGAGAGGGCGAAATTAGGCCTAGGCCTAGCTCCCGGGGCTTAGCTCCCTACAGAGGCGAAAGGGGTATGATAGGGACTACTGCTACTGGGGATGTTAAAACAATGTAGGCATTAAAATGTAGGCCTACAGAAATAGGGGGGCATACCCCCTACTACGCCTCCCCCTCCTTCCCTAACAAATCTTTAAATCAATGTTTTCAATACAGCCGGTCGCCAGGTCGCCTGGAAAACAGCCCAGGTCGCCAGGTCGCTGTTTACCCTTCTGGAGCCTGCCGGTAGGCCAACTGATATTGGACTTAAAATGTATAGGCCCTATAGGCCTACATGTTTCTATCAGGGCAAAACAAGTAGTGTTTCTGCAAATTTTCAACAATTGACCTGTCGATAAAAGATGGCCTCTCCACCCTTGGTTGTTACAAAATGAGCATTGCCTAAAATATTATCAACCCTTTGACTCTTTTATAATTCCCCCCTATTTCATATATTCAGTAATAATTAAGAAAGTGATCATTTTTTATCAACAGGGGGGGGGGGCAAAAAGATTGGACCCCTTGGGGGGGTTCAAAAAAAGTTAACCTATTTTGGGCCAAAAAGCTTGCGTGCTACTATGCTTCAAAAGGCCCACCACCGCAATAATTTTCGACCTGTAATGGGGGTGCATCCCCCCCAGGTCGGAAAGTCGCCGAAATTAAAACCTCCAGGTCGCGAGGTCGTTTTTTTAGACCCTTTATTCCATAATCAATTTTGTGCAAAAGTCGCCAGGTCGCTTAAATTATTGCCCCAGGTCGAAAAGTCCCCTGGAAAATGGCCCAGGTCGCCGAAAACCCCTCTGCGGTCACTGTAATGGGGGGGGGGAGGGGGGTTAAACAAATTCGACCCATTGACCAGGGGGGGGGGCTTAACAAATTTCGCCCGCTCCTCGCGAAAACGCACACCCCTAGGTATTGTTAACAGTCGTCTCTACCCCAACCAAATCATTTGTCACTTATTATCCCGGCGCCGAAGGCGCTGGTAGACCCTACAAAAAAGGCTGCTTCTGTATTGCAGCAAAAATAAATAAATCAAAAAATCAAAAAAAAATCTGACCATACCTACCTAGCTTTTTCCAAGCTGTTACCAGAAATACGGGTAGTTACAATTTATTAATTTTGGCCCCAGTGGCATCTCTGAACTATTAAACTTTGTGTTTTACACGGTACATATCCAGCTTACTTTGATAATGACAACAAATCTTTTTGCTTTTTTCAGAGTCAGTTCCCCCGGTTGATCCGCGCCATGACTTGTACAGGTAACCCTAATCACATATAACATACTAGTAGCTCTTATACAATTCTTGTATTGACTATATAAGTTGCCCCACCCTCTCTTTCTATGATATTAATATATTTATTTATTCATGAATATATACATGTATAGCCCTTATTATTATACCCTACTACATACCCTTACGTAACATTACATAACCATTGTATATATATATATATATATATATATATATATATATATATATATATATATATATATATATATATATATATATATATATATATATATATATATATATATATAAATATTTATATATTTATCCCCGAACTTGGATGCCTCATTTTACACCCTCACAGTAGTGTCCAAGGTCAAGAGCTTCGGCGGCTGGCAGCAGGTCATCAGCCATGAAAGGTGCGTACCCACAATAGTCAATTTAAAGGAAAGTCTGTTGCTAGCTTTAATGTCAATGAAGAATATGACATATATTGTAAATGTAGATATTTTCGCTGGTATAAATTTTCGCGGATTTGCTAATCAATAAATGCAATTTCGCTGGGATTTAAATTCGCGGATTTTGAAAGGTGGTAGTATTAAACAGAGCTACAGTGGAAAAATTTTCGCTCTGTACATATTTTCGTGGATTTTAAAATCCGTGAAATCCGCGAAAATATGTACAGCACGAAATATGATACATATACAGTAGGCCAGGAATGACCTGTAAAAACGCCAGGTATACAGGGGTCTTGAAATGTGTCTCAAACAAAAAAAAATGGGATCTTGTATGAGCGTCAGAGATATTAGTGTGCCACTGCTCATTATTACTGGACATCGATTCTCTGTCTCTTTGTAGCTCTATAGTGATCGATGCCCAGTTTTATACTTCAGACCAGTGGCTCATTTTGGCTGTTTTTCGCCTCACAGATTGCTCCTAGCGCAAAATCCTGACTAGGTGTCAATATATTCTCTATGCCAATGTGTAATATGAGGGTAGAAAACAGTGGAACCTCAGTTAGAAAAAATCCTACTGAACAGTTTTTGAGAAAATTAGGGTTTTGTTGCCCTTTTTTGCTGTTTTTAGTACATTTCCTACATAACCCGTGAACGTCAGCATTTCTCAATTTTCAGGTATTTAGAATTAGAATTTGACATTTTTTTATTCGCAGTAGGATTCCTGAATACCGAGCCATTCTAGAAAAGCTATTCTTTGGAAAAAATACTTAGTATTTCTTGATGATTTTCGTTGCACAAATTTAGGTTGTAATATAAAAACTGCATTGTCATCCAATCAAAGTGTTTGTGCACTGTTGATGGTCACCCCCTCCCACCCTCTTCACTGTGCATTGAAGGAGAACAGGCAGGGGAGGTACACGTGTCTGTATATAGCTGTTGACCTGGGTGCTGGGTGCATTTTTAATTTATGGGGTGCCAACTGTTCATGAAAGAAAATTCAAATAGATTTTTTTTTTTTAGTATGAGATAAATAGAACTACAAGTCGTGATAGCACTTAAAGCATTCTATTTGCATTAATATGAATGGTGGCCACCTTATGGGGTGCCAAATATTCATGAAAGAAAAATTGATAAGAATTTGTTTTTTATTAGCATTAAATTGATGCAACTACAATTCGAGATTGCATTTCAAGCATCGGGGCATTCAATGAATGGTAGTCATCTTAAATATATGGGGTGCCAACTGTTCATAAATAAAAAAAAAGAATAGAATTAGTTTTTTTATTAGTATCAGATTAATGCAACTACAATTTGTGATTGCACTTAAAGCATTGTGGCATGCAATGACTGGTAGCCACCTTGAATGTATGGGGTGCCAACTGTTCATGAAAGAAAAAAAAGAAAGTTTTTTTTTTAAGAATCAAATTAATGCAACAGCAACTCAAGATTGCATTTAAGCATTATGGCATTCAATGATTGGTGGCCATCTTGAACCTATGGGGTGCCAACTCTTCATGAAAAAAAGAACTAAATTGGATGTTTTTAACAGTTTAAAATTAATGCAACTACATTTCAAGATTGCATTTAAAGCATTGTGGCATTCAATGAATGGTGGCCATCCTAAACCTATGGGGTGCCAACTGTGTTTGAAAAAGGTATCAAATAGAAATGTTCTTATATAGATATCAAATTAATGCAACTACAATTCTTCATTGCACTGAAAGCATTGTGGCATTTAGTAAATGGTAGCCATCTTGAATGGGTTGAATGAAGGAAAAATCAAATAGGATTTGTTTTTTTGATAGTATCAAATTAATGCAACTACAAGTCAAGATTGCATTTCAAGCATCGGGACATTCAATAAGTGATAGCCATCTTGAATCTATGGGATGCCAACTGTTCATGAAAGAAAAATAGAATAGATTTTTTTTTATTAGTATCAAACTACTGCAACTGTAATTCGAGATTACATTGAAAGCATGGTGGCATTCAATCAATGGTTGCAATCTTGAATTTCGAAATGAACATACACACAGACATATAGGCATGAACATGGTGTTCTCCTTCATATAGATATTCATGGATTTCTACTTCTAATAAATATAGCTTTCTGTTACATGGATGTCGATGTCCAGTTTTAGATATATATCCATATAGTGCATTGGAGTGCTATAATGTTGGACTGCTGTATATTTGCATCAGTGTAGTGAATGGACACTGTTCAATGTAAACTTTTTAAATCTAATCTTGAAAATCTCGATTTATACCGAACTCATAAGATATTTTTTGTCGTATTTTCTCCAGTTCGGAGCTCAAGTGTAAGATGAACGTCGGGGTGTACCTGCCGCCCCAGGCCGAGAGCAGCAAGGTGCCCGTCCTCTACTTCCTGTCTGGTAAGGCATTTTGGTCAATTTAGCGACTGGTCATTTTTTAACAATGGGGTGGGGAGGTGAAACTTATGCCTCCCCACACCCACCCAGCATGTCAAAAAATGGGTTGGCTTTTTCGCTGAAAACAAGTGACATTTTTTACCCGCCCCTCCCGTTTTTGTAAAGATAATCACGCGCTAATAGCGAGCAGAATTTTTTTAACAATAGGGCAGGAGTTGGTATAATTTCACATGGATATATTGTACACAATCTTATTTTTGCCCCCCTCCCTTCTTAAAGTGTCACAATTCGTTTCATCAACTAGGAATGTTCTTAACATACTTTGTGAATCCCCCAAATGTAAATCGCTCATAAGTCATGTTAATGTATTGTATGATCGCCTGGGGGTAGAATTGATCAATAGGGCTTTTAGAGTTAGCGCCTTTTGCTGCATCTAGTTTTACAATTTGTCTGTTTGAAAATAGCTGAAGACTGCAATGCATTATTCATAAATAATAATAAATGAATGAATAAATTACATACATTGTATTCCCTGTCACAGGTCTGACCTGCACGGAGCAGAACTTCATCACCAAAAGCGGCTTCCAGAACTTTGCTGCCAAACACGGCGTCTGTGTCGTCAACCCCGACACCAGCCCACGTAAGTCACTCACCTAGACATGCACCGTAACCCTGTACTGCTTTAAGTTAACCCCTTAAGGACCGCATCATGCCTTAATCTATCATACCCTTGATATATAAATGCAGCCCTGACAAGTAATATGTCTAGCAAACAAACCGGTAGGGTCGGCATCATGCTTGAATGTAGCCCTGGAAAGTTACTCACCTGGGCTGCATTTATGCATCATGACGACAAAAGGCATTGTGCGTTAAAGTAATATGAGATATGGAGCAATATTAAGGGTTCATAGTATACAATACAACTCTCATACTATTATTATTAGTGACTCTACAGTAGATATAGATGGTGTGACTATCCTGGTTTCCCGTTGTAGGTGGTTGTAACATCGAGGGGGAGGAGGATGGCTGGGACTTCGGGACCGGGGCCGGGTTTTATGTCGATGCCACCGAGGAGAAGTGGAAGACCAACTACCGCATGTACTCCTACGTCACCAAAGAGGTATGGTAAATTCTGGAATTATCTTTGTAATAAAATTCATGTAGATGTTGTTCTAATTTAGTGAATTATATGGCAAATAAACCATGAGTTTTTTTTCAACTTTTCAAAAATTGTTTTTTGTTGTTCTCTTTTTAAGTTTGAAAAATAGATAACAGTTGCATGGGTTTTCCGTAGTTTGTTAAATTACATGATTATCTGTATTCAGTGTTACTGAATGAGACTGGTGCAGGACATGCGTAAACTCAGTGGGATTTGCGAGTAACTCGCACTATATCCTAACAGAATACGACATAATTCAGCACTGCAGTGCCGTTGATTTTGTTGACCGGCTCTGTGTTGGTGCATTGTCAACATTAGAAGATGCAGCTTTGAGCATCATGACATTAGGACCAGCAATCATAACTGTGTTCTCTTTGCAGCTGCCTGAGTTGATCAAGGCAAACTTCCCCGTCAACGACAAGAAAAGTATCACCGGACACAGGTACGATGTAGCGCATTGTTCTACCATCATTCTACTTGTATTTAGTAAAGGCTCACTCCTTAACAGTGTGACTGTCATTGACATGTCACTGAAAAGTGAATTTTTCCTTTAAAAAAACAATTATGTTCTTCATTTTTAAAAGGCAATATATTTTCAGTTAGATGAGCAACCATGCATAAAGAATAATCCACAAGCCGTTTACATCTTTCCTCATTCCGACTTTTGGTAAATAATCCGTCTGGTAGAAGAGAAAAAAATGCAGCACTGACGACTTTCTCATCAGATCTGCATTCTTGCAAAAGTTCGTAGAAAGACCACTCTTACCGGTACTTACCCAGATGAATGACTACCAGTCTTTGTCTAGCAAGGTCTATTTTGTTACTGCCCAGTGTCCCCTATGTACACCACCGCTCACAGCAGCATTTCCTGGTTGGTCGGTCGCGAATCCTTGTAACAGAAGCATCATACAGAATGAATAAACTGCTATGAGGTTACATAGATGAAAAAAAGGCTTAGCGCAATAGAACAGTCTGCTGTCCTATAAGGTTTAATGCCAGACGTTAATGTTAGAGTACGGGCAGTCACGGTGCCTTAAGGGAGTGGTCATTTTTTAACAACAGGGGGGGTTGGTGGATTTTTGGGGGGGACCAAAAAAATTTGGACCCCTTGAGGGGGGGGGACCAAAAAAATTTGGACCCCTCTTGAGGGGGGTACCAAAAAAATTACACCCCTTTTTAGCGGAAAAGCCCGCGCGTTACTATAGCTCAAAGGGTTCGGCTGCGCTCAATTTCAACCTGCCTGGAGGGGGGGACCAAAAAAATTTCGACCCCTCTCGCGGGGGGGACCAAAACAATTTTGACCCGCTCATGGGAAAATCCACCGACCCCCCCCCCCCCCTGTTGTTAAAAGATGACCACTCCCTAAGTCGGATGCCCTATAAGGGTTAACAATATAAGGTTACACTACGGGCAGTCGCGGTGCCCTGAGTCTGCTGTTCCATAAAGGTTAACACTTTGCCATTACAGTATGGGCGGTCATGGCGCGTTGAGTATCTACCTGAAGAACCCGGGCGTGTACAGCTCAGTGTCGGCCTTCTCACCCATCTGTAACCCCATAGAGTGTCCCTGGGGGAAGAAGGCGTTCAGCGGCTACCTGGGCGACAACAAGGACGCCTGGAAGGTAAGGGGCCAGCATAGATAGTTTAGTTTAAGGACAGCATACTGCATTAATGCACCATGCCTTGGTCGTCATGATGCATGAATTCAGCCCTGGCGAGTAACTCACCAGTGCTGCATTCAAGCATCATGCCGACCCTATATGGTTGAGACACTCCGGAAGGGTCGGCATAATGCACCACCGGCGAGTCACTTGCCAGGGAAGCATTGATGCATCATGACGACAAGTGTCATCTTTTAGCGACATCCGTCCTTAAATGGTTAAGAAATGTCATGTCATCAGGACAGACCTCTGCAGCCCTGGTAACTCGCCAGGGCTGCATTCATGCATCATGACGACCCTACGGGGTTGATACACTCGCAAAGGATCGTCATGTGATGCAGCAATGTAGCACGGGCGAGTTAGTGCATTGGTGCATCATGAAGACAAATGTCATCTTTTAGCGACATGTGTCCTTAAAGGATTAACAGAGTGTAGAAAGGGTGAGATGTAGTGAAATGATGTACTGTAAAACCATGAGTATACGCCTAACTCACTGATTAGCTGCACTTAGACTTTAGAGATATCCTATAAGCCTCACAGGGGGTCTGATTATGGTGATTGTAGTAAATGTCTAAAAACTTGTATAAGCCGCATCTTGACTTTGTCCTGATCCTATAAGGCGCACTGGCGATCCGACTTGCATACTAGCCACAGCTCATAGACTAAAGATAAACTATATATATATTTATATCACTATTAGAGGACCACAGGTTAAGGCTATGCCTTACTTAGCTTACCCCTTGAAAATTACAGGAGCATGATAGCTGTCACCTGCTGAAGAAGTACACGGGTCCCAAGACAGACATTCTCATCTACCAGGTTAGTTTACATAGTCATTTTCTTTGTTTCCAAACATTTTGTACCAGTACCTGCATTTTCTGCAGAGTAATTGACCCAGGGACCCTGGGTCTCTGTGAGACGGTTTTCCAACAAAAAACATAGATTGGTCAGCTGACTTTGAAAATTCACCCTGCTTTTGTTTTTTGGTATTTCTCTCCCAAAAAAAGCTCATCCACATCTCGGGAACTATCTTTCTCTTCCCGTTTTTCCCAAAATTTCCGTACAATTTTTTTTCCTAGTGAAAAAAGACAAATAAAAAATGTCAAAAACTACCCAAAAAACAAGTCTCTGTGAACTAATGCTGAAGATAGGCCAGTGACCTTGAATCCTGACTTTAAAAGAGTCACGTTCACACAGACTTCCTATACCTGCAATGGTGAAGAGCAGGTGAGACGTTTTTATGAGACGCTTTTTGGTCAAATAGAGCCTTCCATAAGGGTGCTCTCGGAATCCACGGGCATCAACTTTCGCGCATGTTTTTGCGTGTAGTGCATACAACTTACAGCACAGGCATGCTAAAGTTAATGCCCGTGGGTGGTGGTAGATTTTTTTTTTTTTTTTTGGTCTGCCAAGTGGGCCCTGGGTCACTTGTGATGTATATCACACAATCCATCTTTGTAAGTCCTATGGATCATTTATTAGCTGAATTCCTTTTTTTCAGATATGAAAACTAGCATAACTAACGAATTTAATAGTTTGAAGTCAACGATTTAAGAAGAAGTTGAAAACTTGGTAAACTGCTAGACATTAGTTTATTCAAAATTGCAAATCTGTAGCTACAGGTAAGTTTATATTAATATTTTCAAAGTAGTTTATAATTTTCTGTGTTCATGTTTTCAGGGCGCGGCAGACAACTTCCTGAGTGCGGGACAGCTGCTCCCCGACCACCTGGTAGCTGCCGGGGCCGAGGCCGGCGTTCCCGTCAAACTCCACTTGGAGGAGGTGACTACCTTAACGTTAACTAGCGATACGGGGGGGGGGGGGGGGGGCTTTAGTAATAATCAATAGGGAAAATGAGGCCACAACGATCCGATTTAGCCATCCCAAAAAAAGTCGGTCAATGGATTTGATTTTGCAAAAAAATATATTTTTGGGTTAATGGATTTTGTACTTACGGTAGTACTTATTACAAAAAAAAACTATCGGTTGGTAAAAGAAAAAGAATTAAGAAATTTTAATCTAAATTTTTCAAAAATTGAGGCGAGAAAAATCCATTCACAATTTATTTTTAATTAATTTCCATTGCCGAAAATTAAAGGTCTCCTCTACATAGTCAATGGGGCTACACAAACAAACAGAAAAGTGAAATCCGTGACCATTTTTTTTTGGGGGGGGGGGGGCGGGCCTTAGAGTCAATTTACCGACACCCATGATGGGCACAAAAAATACTGGGGTGGTGGGTTATTTTAAGTGATAGTCCTAAGGCTTTTCAGGAGAGATAATAGTTTGCATGTTATAAGCTGGAAAGGAAAATTATTGGCCATCATCGATACTTCCAAGAGATGGCTACCACAGGATAACTGCAAATGGTAATTCATTTTTGCGCAAACATTTTATAAATAATCTCCATGATAGATATGATAACTAACAGAATATGCTTTCCAGAATATTTAGTTATCCTCGCCCAATACCGCGAAAATATAATAGAAAAAAGTAACATTGCATTATTGTCAGTGCATTAACTACTGATGCATCTTTTACTTTTTAATGGTACAGGGGTTTGTTGTACTTATTACCAGGTAGTACTAATTTCTTAAAATAGAATATTTGATTTACTGAATTTTCCTTTGTTTCAGGGCTACGACCACAGCTACTTCTTCATTGCGTCCTTCATGGAGGACGTCATGAACCACCACGCCAAGTACCTCAAGGCGTGAACTGTGACAAACCTGCTACAGCGTCTGTAACGTGTGATATACTGAGATGACATTGTGCCTGGACTCTCGGACACAGCGCCTGTGCCTGAACCTACTGACAATATAGAGAGGCCCTTGGTCTTGGATCAGGGGCACAGAATGAGGAAATCCAGGGGCCTTGATCCAGAGGTCCCCAATACGGCCTGGGGGCGAGGCACCATTTGTTAAGCCTACCGACTACAGTGCACTGTGTAGATCAGTGTATTACTCCCATTATAACGGTAATGTGTGGGTGAAGAGCAGCACTATGTGCTGTGTGTACCGTTTTGGTATTTATTTTGGTCCAGTACAAGTCCCGCCTACACATCGTGTGGATCGCTCTCTTTCTTTTGTCAATAAAAAATATATTTTCAAGATTTAGTTTTGCTTGTTCTTCACTGATATCATCATGTAATGTACAGATCATACTAAGATTACTTTACAATTACTCTTAAGTCAGACGCCCCCCCCCCCCCCCCCCCACACACACACACAAAAAAAAAGTCTATATAGATTTCAGTTTCAAACTATCTTTTTCTACCCAACCTCTGACGATATTCCTAAGTGGACTGAGTACATGTAAAAGGGAGATTTCAGGTGAAGGAAGAGGTTGGGGAACTCTCCCTTTTACCACTAGGTATATTGTGTCTGTGTAGGAACTCACGATTTCCTTTAATATAACGTAGGGACTGCTAGTACGAGAGTAATCATAAATATTAGATAAACACCGTCTGAGGAGAAGAAACAGTTAAACTTTGGACCTCTATTTCAGGGCTACGACCACAGCTATTTCTTCATCTCTTCCTTCATGGGGGACACGATCAACCACCACGCCAAGTACCTCAACGCTGTAACACACAAAACGTTATTACACCATTTATGAAATAATGTGGTATAAAAAGTGTGCCATTTCCCAGCGAACAAGAAACGTTATTTTAACGTTCTCAAACGCTTCTATAAAGTTTGGGATATATTGGTTGTTTTAAACGTTATGTTAACATAAAACATTTAGAAATAACCATTCCTGTAAATAAAGTTGTAGGGGCCAATTTGTCGTGTGGTTAATACCGTCAACTGGGGTTACTTGAGACAGTTTTAGAGGTTTTTTGTATGTATTTTCTTTACTATTTATCAGATCATTTTGAGAATCCTACCAAATAAAAGACCATTTCTAGGGCATTATTTGTTTTCCAAAATACTTAATCCAGCTATAGTTCTCTGAGATATACAGGCTCATCTTTCGCTGTCTCAAGTTACCCCCAAACGGGGCAACTTGAGACAGCCCGGGGTAACATGAGACACTTTGTTTTAATTTGTTTTAAATTACCTAAATCTGACATTTTTTGTAAAAATATCATTTACATGAACAAATATGAGACAAAAACCTATCACAATAGAATGTGGTTTAGAAATTATATCATTTTATGGTCATCAAATTTTCTCCTATTTTGATATGCCAGAAATCTATCTGGGGGGAGCTGTATTTTAATATTTCATTCAAAATACCACTGGGGTAACTTGAGACAAACACCTTTTTGTATTTTTTACCATTAATTATTATAGTGAGTGTTACAAACTTCATGGTATTGTATTATTGCATAGGGGGAATATTCTGTTTATATTACCACACCAATTAACACCATTTAACACCTTTATAACTTAAATTATGAAGCGTCTCAAGTTACCCCAGAAATTATGTCATTTTTTCAAATATTGTTTATTTCCTGCCTAAAATTGCAGTAATAAGCATAATAATTAAGAAAATCAAAATAGAAGACTCTTTTCTATCAGCTAGGATTGGTTTGAGATGACAGAAATGCAAAACTAACTGACTTTGACACAGCACTTTGGTTGAAAATCTAAAAAAATCTAAAATTTGAATTGCTAAAAATTCATATTTTTTACATACAGCTTAACTACCAGTGGTATAATTAACTGTTTACATAATTTTATCATGACTTTATGTAATTTCCAACATAATAGTGTACATTTTATAAGCTATTTACATGCTGGAGATATTACCAATTACTCTCAGAAAATTGTATTCCTAACTGTCTCAAGTTACCCCAGGTGTCTCAAGTAACCCCAGGTGACGGTAAATCGTTCTCACACTGTTTCCATGTGGTTTAATTATGGGATAAGGGAGAAAATGAGACATGTGACCAGGGAGAGTGGAGTATATGGAAGTTTTGCCGAAATGAAGGCGGTTTTCGCTGCCGTACAATCTAAATGCAGATCTAAATGGCCAGGGTAGCTAGGCCCTCATTACAATTTACAATATTGTTGGCCAAAGCCTGGAACTAGGCCTACTGACGGACCGTTTCAATGGAACATAGCCAACCAGAGTCTACTGTTCTGGGGGGGAGGCGGGAGCGCGGGAAATCGACATTTCGTTTGTGGTGCCCCCTGGCGAAGAATCGCGGAACTAATGGCTGATTTGCAAAAAAGTAGTCCTCATAAAGGAACCGCGTTTATAATCAATTAGATCTACACTCGAGAAAACTAATATATTTCCTAAATATGAATATGACATTTACTCATTTCAAAATGGATATTTACCACCGTTTGATAGGTTTCTCATAATTCTCCTTTATCGCGCATGAATATAATTATAGTGCCTGCGTTGCCAACCGCGTAAACAACATGGCGGCCAGTTGACATGACAGGACTCATCGCCGTGTGTGTTTTACACGATTTGGACTAAATCTGGCGTTTTAAGGATATCCCGTAATATGGAACTTGGGGGGCAAGTTCAGGGGAAAATGCCCAGTGGAAAAGTTAAACGTGACACTGTATAATAATGACACATCGCGGTCGACCAAACAAAAAGGACCGCGTGTTGCGGTACTTGGACCTATCATTTGAAGGCCGCCAGCATCAAAACAATGGCAACATTCCCAGCAATGGGCTCCGCCCATCGGGGCAGGGCAGAATCAAAGGTAAATAAATAAAACAACCCCTCGTATTGATTTATTAATATAGGCCCAAGTTCTTTTTTGGGTTTTGTTCCTTTATTAAACAAACAGTTCAAGGATGAATACAAGTGTTCTACTACTATAATTACCTAGCCTCCTGAGTCCTAGGCTAGAGTAGGCCTAGGCCCTACAGTTACACTCCTAGTTTAAATCCTAGCCTAGGACTAGGTCTAAATATTAAAATTAAATATTTAAAGATCCAGGTGGATAAAATCATACAAGTTGGGAGTAGAGTTGAACATGTATTCAGTAGTTCGATGTTTAAAGATGACTTGTTGACATAGCAGAAGATGGTCTTGCAATGTACCCAAAGCCTATTATTATCAAAGGCAGGGGGAGACTAGTTTGGCGAGCCGGGATGTATCACTCCAGACTGATGGCACACAGTTTGTATTAGCTTGGAGTTTTCATTGCTTCCCGACTATACCTATGGCTGGGCTCTCCCATGCTGTGGTAGACTTACAGCATAACAAAAGCCTGTCCCTCTCACCATGTCTATGTGGTGTCGGAGGTTAAAGAACCCTTGTTGGGCGCTATTCGCCAATTTGCGCAGAACGCCAATATTGCCATTCTGCGCTGCGCCATTTACAAATAGCGCGAGATCGGCGCCGCGCAGAATGCCAATCTGCGCGGGATACAAATCTCAGGGAATGTGCGAGTACCTCTTTCATTTGTAACTCTCGGAATCAATCCAACACAAACTAGTCTAAATAAAACAACAATTCGGTAAAAATGGAAAAATCAAATACATTCATCTATCAAAAACGCTTTGACTCGACCAATCTTTAGGTACATGAAGTGACTTTGTTAAAAACTCGCACCCATTTGTAAACAGCGCACAGCCCATTGGTGAATAGCGCCGATTGGCAAAAAGCGCCCAACACCCTTGCTTCGGTAAATGAGTAGGAGCGGGATTTCTATCTTTTGGCTCATCTCATAGATTCGATCATCCTAGATACGATCATCCGAGGTAGGCCTTCGGTCTACCTTCTTACTTGTGAAAAACTGAAACTTGAGTAAGTCTCACCTGCATAGTCAGTGGGACATTAAACTACACAAACAAACAAACAAAACAGACATTTCCAATCCAACTTGGATTAGAAATGTCTGCCTTGGAAACTTGGAAGTTCCAAGTTCAAGATTTTTTTTCAAACTCGAGCAGAAAGTCAAACTCAAAGGCAAGGCTGTGGAGTCTTTGTCTTTGTCTTTACCACAATTTTGGCAAAATCTTTGCCTCCAATCTTGTAAGATTATCTCCAAAGTCAAAGCGTTCTTCCTTGAGGCTCGACTCTACCCCGACTTGTGGGAGGCAAATAAAAGAACACTTGCGATCCTTCGAAAAGATTGGATATGCCCCGGTGGGGGTTTTCTCCCTCATCTCTTAGATTCGATCACTCATCTCATAGATTTGATCATCCATAGATAGATGCGGGCACTGCTGTATCAGACAAGCAGCATATAAATATCTGTTCTATTGCGAGGCAGACTACCACTTTTTGTGGATGGCTTCATCTCTTGAGACAATCCCAGTCCTGTAAGGTTCTAATCTGTGCTGGGGCATTAAACTCAATCAATTGATTCTTGTAGCCCTACATGAACCACAATATGTGTTTGTGTGTATGGGGGGGGGGGGGTTGAGGGATTAAAGTGGTGACTGTTGAGCATAGTGAAATGGCAGTGTTGCCGAAATGACGCCGGCACGCCGGCTTTTGCCGGCGTAGAATCACAATGACCGGCGTAGGGCCTTAGGACGCAGGCCAGAATGGCCTGCCATGATCCCAGCTTCATATTGCTGAAAGAATTTTTCAAATCGGTCAATTATAAGTGAAGCTAGGGAAATTTTAGTCAAGTTGTTTAATATTCAAATATTTTCAACATTCTTTGCAGTTATATTACTTATAACGAAGTATATATAGGCACTTCTAATAAATATCAATTTTCATATGGGCCTGCGTGAAAGGGAAATGGCCTGCGTAAGATGCCAAGACGCAGGCCATTTTGGCCTGCGTCAATAAAAAGTTTTCGGCAACACTGAAATGGTCCTGTCAGACACTTCTCAGGTCAGAGTAGATCTATAACGTAGGTCTATGTAAAGATTTAGAACTCAATTCATGAAAATTGAAATCAATACTGACGATAGATTCCTATTGATTTCGATCCTAACTATAGGCAATCTGCCCGAACTATTACTGTTTTCGACGTAATAAGTGCACACCCCGTAATAAGCGCATTACCCCCCGTTTGTGGCCGATTTTTACACTACGATTTTTACACTACAAATAACCAACAATTTCTCAATTTTTGACCCCACTTAAACTCTTAACTACGGAAAGGTGTCCATAATCATTATTAGCTATGGTCGACAAACCTTTCTCAAAACGTCAAAACAGATTCAAATGTTTCATGTCGACCAAAAGCTTCTGGTAGTTGGGGGCCGAAATTGCAAATGTCCCCAAAAGGTCAAAAATAAATGTTTTTATAAAAATCCAACTGCATAATATGAAAGGCCTATACTTGATGTACATGTCTATTGATTTTTATGTTGTTATTTGTTTAAATAAAAATTTTAGAAAGAAATTAAAATTTTGTTAAATTTTTTCATTTTACCCCAATAAAAGAGATCACAAACTCATCATTTTCATAATTTAGGAATTACAATTTCACCTAATTTTTTTGTGGAATGTAAAGTAAAGTAGTGTTGCCTGATCATGCCGAAGGAATCATAGTAAATCAATAATTTACCTACTCTGCAGATCATCTCAAACTCAAAAGTCTTATTTTTAAGTTTTCATAGCCATGAGCCCATGACGTGACAGCTGATTTAACATCAAAACTCGCCGATTTACCATCAAAATTCGCCGATTTACCATCAAAACTCGCCGATTTACCATCAAAACTCGCCGATTTACCATCAATACTCGCCAATCAAACATTAAAATAATTGACAAAGATAGTTTAATGACATAAATCGCCAATTAATATCCATGTCAACAGTCCATTTGAAAACAAACCGACAAACCGGAAGTGTCAACGTCGCCTAGGCAACCAGTACATTCAAAATGGCGGACTTCCGGTTTTCAATGATTTGTTGGGTTTGCAGCTTGATTTAACACCAAAACTCGCCGATTTAACATCAAAATTTGCCGATTTAACATCAAAACTTGCCAGTCTCATTGTTAAACTGCCGAGTTTGTTGTTAAACTGCCGAGTTTGTTGTTAAACTGCCGAGTTTGTTGTTAAACTGCCACCGGAGCTCTATTATCGCCCACCCACTGTCAACATTTCTCAGTCCTTAACTGCTTGTCATAGGGAGGACAAAACTTTGCAATTTCGGTCTCGGCCGTAATACGGAAACGGCGGTAGCTCATTTTCTATTAACCTGATCGAAATTTCGATGGCACCATCGTTTTTCCCATCGAATTCCGCACTAGAAAAGTCTGTTCAAAAAAAACTTTAGATTTTTTTTTTCAATCTTTAAACGACATTTCAGATTGGCCTAGATTATGGGCCTATCCGTTAATCATAAGCCCCCTCCCCTACCCGCCCCAGATTTGGCAGAATGAGACCTATCCCCAACACCCCCACCCCCCTACACACTGACACTGTAGGGGGTGTAGATGGGGGGGGGTCACATGTCGATTTTAAGAAATGGCCATGTCACATGTCAATGTCGCTTAACAATCCCCATTTCCCATGTCGATTTTAAGAATTGCTCATGTCCCCTGTCACTATCTTTTCAAACCTCATGTTGCATGTCACTAAGCTCCATGTCGCATGTCGATTTTAAGAAATGGCCATGTCGCCGTGTTGAATTTAGCCATCCACCCCCATACTGTAGACCTTCTTATACGGACATAGAAATAGGTTATGTTTGCCTCAAAGGGCCAACTATATGGTGAATGTCGTCTGCTATTTCCTATGCCGCTCTCTGCTACTTACCAGGCCACCACAAGCCTCACACATACCGCTTTTGTCAATAGAAAGTCGAATGAATTATCTAATTTGAGTACAGTACGTTATTTCTCATTTCTGACAGCAGAATCGTAATCGCCAGAAGAAGCTACCCTAATTTCATATATTGGAAGTCATATATAATCGAATTCCAGGTGGTGGCTGTAGGTGAGCAGGTGGCTGTGGGAAAGCAGGTGGCTGGGGGCGAGCAGGTGGCTGTGGGCGTCAGCGCCCGGCAGCGCGTAACCGCTTTTTTACGTCTCGGCGGAAAAAGCGAGTCGATCGGAGCATCAGCAGCGACACCATCTTCGTTGCAGCTTCGTTTCTGGTTCGACGTGTCGGGTTGGCCGGGGGGCGGCGTGTGCTGCAGATGATTTTGCCTCCAAAACCGATTTTGAGCCCCGAAACGATTTTGACCCAAAAACGATTTTGAAGTTCTCCTACCCTTCCGAAAATCGGGCCAATCGGAGCGTAAACAGCGAAGATATTCGCGATTTTCGTTTTGTCGGATTATATTGGTACCTATGTGTTCTCCGTTTTTCCCGTTCTCCCTTTCTCCCGTTCTCCCTTACGTAGGACGTAGAGATTTTCAAAGGAAAAAGGGACGATGAGACATAGATCTGAGTTGGGAAACACAGGGGAGCTATGGTCGACAGTCATGATTCATTTTTTTCTTTTACTAGGGGGCAATTGTTACGGGTGAGGGTGAGGGGTTAAATTTAAGGGTGAGGGGTTAAGTTTAAGGGTTTAAGAGTTAGGAAGTATACAGCATAGCTGTAGTGACATTGAATTTTACTAGGATATTGAAAACAGAGAACGGGATAAACGGTGAACGGGATAAACGGTGAACGTTATAAACGGTGAACAGGATAAACGGAGAACTGAATAAACGGAGAATGGGATAAACGGAGAAAGGGAGAATGGGATAAACGGAGAACGGAACAAATGGAAAGCGGAGAAGGGGATGAATGGATTAAGACAGAACGGGACAAAGGGAGAAGGGGATGAACGGAGAAGGGGATGAACGGAGAACGGGATAAATGGAGAAAGGGATAAACAGAGAACGCCATCAACGGCGAACGCGATAAACGGAGAACAGGATAAACGGACAACGGGATAAAAGGTGAACACTATAAACGACAAATGGAATAAACGATAAACGGATAACGTGATAAACGGGAAAAGGGAGAACGGGATAAATGGAGAACGGGATAAACAGAGAACGCTATCAACGGCGAACGTGATAAACGGCGAACGCGATAAACGGAGAACGGGATAAACGGAGAACGGGATAAACAGAGAACGGGATAAACGGTGAACGCTATAAATGGTGAACGCTATAAACGGTGAACGCTATAAACGGTGAACGGGATAAACGGAAAACGGGAGAACGGGATAAACGGAGAACGGGACAAATGGAAAATGGAAAGCGTACCAATAAATATCTATCTATCTATCTAGAACAGGATAAATGGAGAAAGGGATAAACAGAGAACGCTATAAACGGCGAACGCTATAAACGCCCAACGGGATAAACGGCGAATGTGATAAACGGAGAACGGGATAAACGGAGAACGGGATAAACGGAGAAAGGGATAAACGGAGAAAGGGAAAACAGGACAAAGGGAGAACGGGAGAAAAGGAGAACGGGAGAACGGGATAAACGGAGAATGGGATAAACGGAGAAAGGGAGAATGGGATAAAGGGAGAACGGAACAAATGGAAAGCGGAGAAGGGGATGAATGGATTAAGACAGAACGGGACAAAGGGAGAAGGGGATGAACGGAGAAGGGGATGAACGGAGAACGGGATAAATGGAGAAAGGGATAAACAGAGAACGCCATCAACGGCCTCCAAAACCGATTTTGAGCCCCGAAACGATTTTGACCCAAAAACGATTTTGAAGTTCTCCTACCCTTCCGAAAATCGGGCCAATCGGAGCGTAAACAGCGAAGATATTCACGATTTTCGTTTTGTCGGATTATATTGGTACCTATGTGTTCTCCGTTTATCCCGTTCTCCGTTTATCCCGTTCTCCGTTTTTCCCGTTCTCCCTTTCTCCCGTTCTCCCTTTGTCCTGTTTTCCCTTTCTCCGTTTGTCCCTTTCTTTGTTTATCCCGTTCTCCATTTATCCCATTCTCCGTTTATCCCGTTCTCCGTCTCTCCCGTTCACCCTTTCTCCATTTACCCCGTTCTCCGTTTACCCCGTTCTCCGTTTATCCCGTTCTCCCTTTATCCTGTTCTCCCTTTATCCCGTTCTCCCTTTATCCCGTTCTCCCTTTATCCCGTTCTCCCTTTATCCCGTTCTCCCTTTATCCCATTCTCCGTTTCTTCCCATTCTCCGTTTCTACCGTTCTCTGTTTCTTCCCGTTCTCTGTTTCTTCCCATTCTCTGTTTCTTCCCGTTCTCCATTCATCCCTTTCTCCATTTATCCCGTTCTCCATTCATCCCATTCTAAATGCAAGCCAGGTCGTCACAGGGCGGTGTTTGGTGGTGCTTCATTGCGGCCTTTAAAGGGAGGTGTTTATACACAAGGAGTCTACAGGCAGAGTTTCAGCTCCGTAGGGCCATTATTTACCGAGTTACAGAAGAAAAGACATTTTTTGGTATAATTTCTTTGAAACTCAATATTTTTTTAATTTTATTTTTTTATCATAAAGGTAGAAGTTGGACTTTACTTATCTATTTGTTGATTTTTTTACATATATATATGCACTTTAAAAAAGGGGCGTTTTCACCCAGGGCCCATATTTCAGACATGGAGTGAAAAGTCAATATGTAAATAACTATTGGTATATATGTTGATCGGAAACAACCGTTTTCTAAGGTCATGTGACCTTGCCTATCTTCCTGTTTTCCGTTCATCCCCTTCTCCGTTCATACCCTTCTCCCTTTATCCCATTCTCCCTTTATCCCGTTCTCCCTTTATCCTGTTCTCTCTTTATGCATTCATTCCCTTCTCCACTTTCCGTTTGTCCCGTTCTCCCTTTATCCCGTTCTCCCGTTCTCCGTTCATCCCCATCTCCGTTCATCCCATTCGCTGTTAATCCCATTCGCTGTTTCTCCCATTCTCGATTTATCCCGTTCACCGTCTATCCCGTTCACCATTTATCCCATTCACCGTCTATCCCATTGATTCCCCGTTTATCCCGTTCCCCGTTTATCCCGTTCCCCGTTTATCCCGTTGTCCCTTTATCCCGTCCTCCCTTTATCCCGTTCTCCCTTCATTCTGTTCTCCGCTCATCCCCTTATAAAAGAAAAAAATGAATCATGACTGTCGACCATAGCTCCCCTGTGTTTCCCAACTCAGATCTATGTCTCATCGTCCCTTTTTCCTTTGAAAATCTCTACGTCCTTGTTTAAGCGCACTGTGCGTTTATTACATTGAATACGGTGTATGATCAGACAACCAATGACTTAAGTACCCCTAGCACAGGGACTGACACGTGTATAACATGCTACTAGTATTAGGCACTAGCGAGATACCGGTACTGGTGGCGTCACAGTGCAGTATTGCGATTTGTATAATGTAATACCCTAGTAATAATAGTTAGAGAGGTTTTAACAAATTTGTGGAATCACAAAGGGACCCTTTAATTGATTGAAACCTAAAATGCTAGACCACTCAACATAGAAAGGTTTCTCATCATAGATTTTTTTAGGAGAAAATATGATGGAATTACAATATGTGGTAACATTTTATGAATCAAATTAAAGCCTATGATGTCTGTCATACTTTTAAAACACATTATCTGGTGATATCAAACTCTTTACATCGTAGACGGGAATTTGGATTATTTCAATCAACTTTTTCACTTTCTAGGGATGTAGGTTCCTTGACCTTTCTACTCAGCCCACACACCATTCAATATAAGCTCCATGTAGCACAAGTCAATAAGTACATGCTGTATTCCCCTCTATAATCCTTCACTGCCATTTTGGCACCAGCCCCACAGTAGCACCGCCTTGCCGCTTTGTCACCCGGAGGTGTTGTTAAAAGCCGACCACCCCCGCCGTGCCCCTTTTGTGTATATCAAGGGGCCTGCACCTCCCGCCAGGGTTAACCCTTTAAGGGCCGCATAGTGCTTTATTCTGATATATCCTGTGTCATCATAATGGGTTTAACATGGCGAGTAACTCGCCAGTGCTGTATTCATTCATGCCGATCCTACAGGGTTAATTACTCGCCAAGGCTTGAGTTACTCGCCCGGGCTGTATTCATGTATCATGGTGTCAAGGGATATTAAAGCACAATGCGGTCCTTAAAGGGTTAATAAAGGTGTGGCTAGTAGACCCCTGTGAAGCCGCACCCCTGGGGAGGGCTCGGCTACAGGCCGCTACAGGCTGAATAACAGGACCCCCCCCCCCCTGCTGAGGGCAGTTGACGACAGAACCCTGTGACCCTTACTGTAAAATACAAGTAGGAATATTAGGATACATACTGACTGAAACCTGCCAACTTAGGGAGTGATCATTTTTTATCAACAGGGGGGGGGTTGGTTTGGGGGGGGGGGCAAAAAAATTTGGACCCCTTGACCGGGGGGGGGTGTAAAAAATTTGGACCCCTCTTGGGGGGGGTCAAAAAAATTTAACCTGTTTTGGGCCAAAAAGCCCGCGCGTTATTATGCTTCAAAGGGCCCGCGCGCGCGCCGATATCCAACCCGTAGGGGGGGGGGGTAAAAAATTTCGACCCGTTGACCGGGGGGGTGAAAAAAATTTTGCGCGCTCCGCGCGGAAAACCACCCCCCCCCCCTGTTGTTAAAAAATGATCACTCCCTTAGAAAACACGGCCTCTGCGTCCAGCTGTGTCTGTTGTTCCCTGAAGGGTCAGGTCGTTAACGGGTTATAGCGTGTACTGTCTGAGTCACTCTGGGACATGTTAGGGCTGCAGGTCACGTGCACAGACCCAGGGCTGCACGAGGAGGATTTATCTCCTGGATATAACGTCTACGGTAGATTTTTCATTTTAGAAATGATAAATGTCACTGGATGGCAGAATGCATAAATGGATCATGCCATTGCATGTCACGATTGCAGCCCTGGGAAGTACTCACCAGTGCAGCATTCATGCATCATGACCTGGCGAGTTACTCGCTCGGGCTGCATTGGTGCATCAAGTCGCCATTAAAGGGTTAAACGAGAAATGCCATGATACTACGGAATTTTATCATATCCAAAGCATGTTTTTATTTTGTTTTACCTAGCCTAAGTAGTTCCCTACGAATAGACGTCTAGTTTCTGGGCATGAGATCAAAAAACATTCTTGTAATATTAAAGCAAAGAGTCTTCATAGTTCTAAGAGCTGATCCCATGCCTTCTTGAACTGATCTGACCAGTTAGCATGCACCAGTAGCTACTCGTGTATCTGGGAGCGATTATATTTTAACAGGGGGTGGGGGGTGGTCTGTGATGGGTTTTCGCGCGGAGCGGGCCAAATGTTTTACCCGCCCTCCCTCTCAGAGGGATCAAATATTGTTACCCCCCTTAGGGCTGAACATTTTTACAACCCCCGAATTCCCCTTCCCCTCCCCTGTTATTTAAAAATGATCACTCCTATAATACCCAGCATTAAGTTTGATATACCCAGATACCTGGTAGAGGTAAGGATTACTACATGTATATATAGATATAGAGATAGAGATAGAGATATATAGACAGAGCTTCACGCTAAAGTGACTGAGTCTGTGGTTACTGCACGAGAGTTGCCTGGCCCGTACTGCACGCTGGCCGCAGGCCTAGTGCAGTACGGGCCAGGCAACTCTCGTGCAGTAACCACCGACGAGGTCACTTTTGAGTGACGCTCTGTGTTTATTTCAGGGTAGTATGATCTAAAATAGACAAACAATACCTTTATTTACGTGAAGGAGCATTGTTTTCCTTCCCGGGATCGCCATTTTGGATTTGTATGACGTCACATACTGACGTTGCTTAGCGACCCCATGGTGAACCCATGGTAAACCCATAGCGACCCCTAGGAGCGTGCAATACAGCTACAGCGTGAAATACAGCCCAGGGTTATTGCACGCTCCCCCCGGGAATGACACTCCCATTGCTTTAACCTTGATATGCTGTATTCACCATGAAATAAATAGATATATATATAGAGCCACACCAGCAGGGTTGTACTGTCCTGATCCTCTAACCTCTCTATTTCTATGCTCTAACTGAGGGACCACAGGAGCGCCCACTTTAGCTACTCAGAGGAGCTAAATAAGGCCATTATCCACAGAACTGGAGCCATTTACTATTGACTATTACAAAACAGTCGGGTCAACGACACCGCTACAACTCTACACCTTATCTACAGTTCAGAACGCAATATGGTAGTTTCTCTATCATCATAATTACCAAACATTTTACCATATTACTCACATCTGGTTCACAAATAAGCTGCGGATTAATATACGCAAGGTTTTACAGTACCCCTTATAAAGTCCAGTTCAGAAAGCAATGTGACAATTTCTGGCACTTTGTGTATCATCATAACTACCAGTTTTTTTAGGCCACTTAAATGTAGCGAAACTCGATACACGTCTATCCGCATGATGCACCAATTCAGCCCCAGCGAGTAACTCGTCAGTGCGGCACAGGTGCATCATCCCAACCCTTTGCCTTGGGAGTATCTCAACCCTGTAGCGTCAGCATAATGCTTGAATGCAGCACTGGCAAGTTACTCGCCAGGGCTGCATTCATGTATCACAACTAAGGGCAAGATGCATCATGCTATCCTCAAAGTGGTAAAGCAGGGATGCCAAGTGTTCTGATTTTTTCGTAATTTTACGATTTTTGACCCCAAGTACGACCATTACGATTTTTGCTGGCAAATTAAGATTTTTGGGAATTTTTAAAGGGTGTATACAAAAAAAATTACTGCTACCAAAAGACAGGTGTGGTGAAAAAGAGAAAATGCTTGCTATGCCCTGCCTATAAACTTGTCTGATATGAGAAAGCATACATGTGTAAAGAAATCACATTCAAGATCTTAATTGTTACATTATACACAGAGTATAAATCCATTAATTATCTATATACAAGTGTTGCTATTGTTACGATTTTTATTAAAATTTCCAGCAAAAACTTACAATTTTGGGCTTCAAAAGTAGTAACAAATACGATTTTGGGCTTGGGTAACTTGGCATCCCTGGTAAAGGTTTTAACAATTTTGATACATAGTTTCCCCCTGTTGCTCCCCTAGGTGTGCAGCGCCAAGCCTCCTCCTCCGCCTCCCACCACCAGCACCAGCAGCAGCGGGGCAGCAAGGCGGTCCACAAGCCGGTCGACTACCGCTCCCAGCTCGAGTCAGACATGCAGCGACTCCTGGAGGCAGAGCGCGCTAACCACCCAGCGACGACGGGCTGGGCTGGTGACGTCACACGGCAACCCGCCCCCTCCCCAGAGCCCCCTGTACAGCAAAACTACCGCATGGCGCCAAGCAAGGTGAGCCACTCATAATAAGGACCCTCTCAGGGCAGCATGCTGCTCTAGTCCAATAGCCCTTTAAGGATGGTATGTCTCTAAAAGATGACATTTGTCGTCATCCCAGTGGGCACAAAAATCAGTTCAACATTGAATCAATGTTGAATCAACGTTGAATCAACATTGACAACCAGTTATCAACGTTGATTCAATGTTTTGTGCCCACCGGGATAATGCACCAATGCAGCCTTGGCGAGTTACTCGGAGTAACTCCCTGGTGCTGCTTTGGTACATCATGTCCACCCTTTGGCAGTGTCTCCATCCTGAAGTGTCGGCATGATGCTCGAATGCAGCACTGGCGAGTTACCCATGAGGACTGCATTCATGCATCATGACGACCAACCATGTTGAGGAGTCTTACAATTCCAGTTTTAATAATTGGTTGTTTGGCGGTGCTGTCTTTTTCCCTGCTTATTGAAGCCATTTGAGCATCGTAAATTATAACCTAAAAGAGAATCTCGACGTAAAGAAAGTCCTTATCTAAAGAATATGGCGGCTTATATGTGTCCTCCTCACCCTTTAAGGAGGACACAATGCCTCACCGCAAACCTTGTCCTCATGAAGGACGAACCTAGCACTGGCGAGTAACTCGCCAGCACTGCATTGGTGCATAATGCTGACCCTTCAGGAGTGTCAACCTTGTAGTATGTCGACCCCGTAGTATTGGTATGAATGCAATCATGCATCATTAGGGTCGAAAACATAGCATAGCGCTGCTTGATCCCTAGCGGGTTAAGTAGGGCTGACCACAGAGTTAACACCATGAGCTGCAGTTACGACTCGTCCTCCTTTAGGCCACACCAAAAAAAAAAAGTTGGTCAATGGATTTCACTTCTCAAATAATGGTGCGAGCGAGCCAAATCTTTTTTTTTGTCAATGGATTTTGTCGGTGGAAAACTGGAGCCTGGAGGAAATACTGGAAGAAAATTTGAAAGAAAAAAATTCTCCATTTAGAAAAAAATGAGGCCAGCGAAATCCATTGACATTGTGAGGTGCTGGCAGCACTCAGCGGTAGTCGTGCGGCACCCCGACACTACTCCAACACTAGAAGCACCAAGTAATACAGTGGTTTGGGGGGGGGGGGGGGGTCAGAGGCCAATGTATTATAAAAAATATAAAAAAGCCGCATTTCAGGTTGTATGCGAGCAGCCATGCAGAAAGGATGCTCTGTGTGAGGACTTACTGGTATACATTTACGCAATAAATCGGCAAATTCGCGGGTATTTATTTAATACTTAAGCGTATAACAATTTCGCGGATTTTTCATTTCCGCAAATATAACGAAAACATATACCCAGCGAAATAGTACGACCACAGTACTCGGTACACATCACCTGTTCTGCATGACTGTTCACATTTACCGGTATATGAAAGAACAATTCAATAATTAAAAATTTAATCAGAACGGAGGTTTGACCATCCGCTCCCCTGACACTACCTTGGTCTACTGGCGCGGTTGCCATACTCGCCCCCTGAGGTCAACTTCCGTTGTCAGGGTAGTCTCCATAGCATCAGTGATGTCATAATCAGATGATGTCATCATCACCATGGATTCAGGACAGGGTTTCCTGAAAACTCCTAGGGTTGGAGAGTGATACTCTGTCAATCCTGGGAATGATGCTCCAAGCATTTGCTTTGAGTGCATTAATCATTGACTAGTGCTGGTGGAATTACAAGGTTTCGACCTACTTGGTCTCATCAGGTGTCAATGTTGAGGTTCAAGGCATGTAACTTTGTTACCATTTTCATCTCCAGTAATTTTTAATTAAAAGAGGCTACTAAATTTTCAAAAAATAGAGTAGATTTAGGCCAAAATGGATTTGACCTAAATTAGTGTGGAGACATGGACACTTTCAGTCATAGCACTTTGTGGTATATAAAAGTGTCTGTTTGGTGAGAGTACACCCCAGGGCTTATATTTGTAACTCAAAAATTGGTAATTGATAATTACTCAAAAGTGTTTGGTTTTTCAAAATAGTTCCAAAATAGTACTTTGGATGGGGTTGACTATGACTCGGTAATACTGTGTTGTTGTTTTTTTAAAATTTAATTCTAAACTTTCAAATGAAAAAAAAGGTCACTTGGCGGTATTTTTTGCATCATGACGATAGATAAAAAAAACACACAGCATTAAAGCATCAACCATTACCAGAGCCTGTTCCTGTCAGCCTAAGAAGGAGGCCTTAGTGAGTCAAGAACTTTATTAATCCATATATCAATCAGCGGTAGCGGCTGAGCACACCTTGATCTGTAACGGGTGTTAGATTCTGAGAAGAACCTGCCTCAGTGTGAAAAGGTGTCGACCCATAGCCACAACGTATTGGTGGTTTCCTTTTAAGGGCCCCATTTAATATTCACAATGAGTATGCACCTACATTTGGCAAACCACAAAGGATATATATTATGGACTATTATATGATTCAGTTCTTTGAATAGGACTAGTTTTCAACACAAATGGTATGCCTACGTTTTAGCACGGATCCTAATGTTTGATCTAAGAGTGTAGCAACACGATGAGAACAATATTATTTCAGCCGATACATGGCGTGATTACCTGCCCAACCCTGTGGATTCCCGTGTGGATTTTAGAAGTTGCAAACACGATGGGTTATTAGATAGATGTTCACTTCAATAGGCTCATGCAGAAAACTACCACCTCGCATAGCGAGACCTGGCCATTTTTATCGATCGACAGCTATTGTTTGAGCAAAAGAGCGTATAAATGGAGCTGCGTTTCAGAACGATATAATGTGTATAGTGGAAAAAGAGAGAAAGGGGGGTTTGGGCTCCCGGTTATACTATAATGAAATTCAATATGTAACATCAAAATATAGTGAAATTCACTATGTAACATCTAAGTCCATCTAGTGAAATTCACTATATAGATACTCCGCATATACTGAAATCCACCATATTCACTATATATACATACCTATACTTCAGGTCAGAAACACTGGGTCAGACAGCATATTTAAGGAATGTTTGAGTCTAGACCCAGAATCAAGCTGACCAGCGAACCAAACACATTTAATAGTCAAGCCTCAGGTCAGCTGTATTTGTGTGTACCAGGAATGTGTTGGGAGAGTGACGCCTGTACCACAGATTTCAGATCTCAGAGAGGGAGTTCCTCAGTCGGCGTCCGTCTCAGAATGTCCGGCTCCCCCTGCCACACACACAACCATTCGCTGCGTTCTGGTAACGCAGCAGCCATAAAGTTTAATTGCTTACACGGGACTCAATAATGTAAGAGTTTAATCAGCTCTAAACTACATCCCCTGGACAACTACAACCCTCTAAGGGCAGCATACTGCTTTAATCCTTTCAGTCCGACGGCATAACGCATTAATGCATCATGCCCCTGGTCGTCATGAAGCATGAATGCAGCCCTGGCGAATAACTTGTCAGTGCTGCATTTATGCATCATGACGGTCCTATGGGGCTGAGACACTCCAGAAGGGTAGGCATGATGCACCAAATACAGCAATTGTGAGTTACTTGCTGAAGATGCATTGGTGAATCATAACGACAGATGTCACATTTTTAGCGACATAGCATCCATTAAGAGTTAATGAGATATATGCCTTTGAGGTTATGATGCAAGAATGCAACCCTGGCAAATCTACTCTCCAGGGCTGCTTGAATGCAGCCCTGGCGAGTCACTCTCAGGGCTACATTCATGCATCATAATGATAAAGAGATTGATACATCAAACCATTATGATTGTGGTTTTTAGGGGAGTGACATGGTCCGATTTTTTCATATTTTAAATCCTGCTTTAATGTATTTAGAATGTTATTACAATATCATATATGGATGATAGGGACCAATAAAATGTCATGTATGGAGCCCAATTAGAGGTTCAGATGTGGCCCAAGTAGGGTAGGTTCACCACTTTCAACCGGTCTGATTCATGTTTTTTCATGAGCTACCTTTCAGGTCTAACTGCTCCTAGAGTTTTTTGTGCATATCCTTCACAATTGAACCAAACCTTAGGTATTGCTCTGGAGAGTAACTTTCATGATGTCTTACAATGCCATATATCAGTTTACAGTATTTAATTCCATGATTTATCAGAGTATTCAGAATTGCCCCTTTTCACCCTAAGTCAGCCAAAATGCACCTTGAGTCAGCCATATTTCAACCACCAGAAATATGTGGAATAAACCAGTAATTTTCTGATTTTCATAAATGGATGAATGCATGCATCATATATCAATATGTTACAGCTAACAATAGAGAATAAAATGATTTATTGAATATGGAATAATCAAGACAAAGTTAGTACTGTACCTTAGGTGAATACAATTGCATTATGAGCTATCAATACAAGTAAATATTACTTGTATGAGCAATGAGGACCAAATATAACATTATAGACATGCAGTATGGAGTTCTATTGAATATATTGGGGGCTCTGCCTTCTCACCCCCTTTTCCCCCCTCTTTTTGCATTTCACCCTTGCCCTCTATACAATACACAAGTAGGCCTGCTATCCTTAACCCTGTAGTAGAAGAGGGTATTCTGGAAGGAGGAGGTATTCACAAGGGTAGGGGGAATGTTCTTGGACAGAAATTCAAGGTGAGAGAATTCCAGGGGAGATTCCCGAGAAGAAAACCGCATGGTTGACTTAAGGTATGATGTGGCTGACTTAGGGTGAATTCATGGCTGACTTAAGGTGAAATGGGTAAACCTTACGAAATCAGTCCTAAATATAATTTAGGAAATTACTTTTGCTCAATAAAGACATGATTTGTGTGATTTAGATACATATGCAGCTCACAAAACTGATTGACACTGTGTATGAAAGGGACAAACACTTCAAATCAACTACCAAAGAGTATGAACAGTGGGGAGATTTTCATTCTCTGTTTGCCAAAACAGGTCAAACAGGAGTACTTCTGACTGATTTTACAGTATGAAAAAGAGTGATGATGTGGATGCAATGTGCAGTTTATATTTGGAAAACACTTGAATTCTTGAATCAGTGGGAGTTTATTATCACCAGATGCATATTGAACTTGTAATTTCATGACAAAAGTGGTTGACTCAAGGTATGAGTTTGACTCAGGGTGAACCTACCCTATAGTATTTTTAGCTATGGTCGACAACCTTTTTTCATAACGTCAAAAGAGATTCAAATGACTCATGTCGACCAAAAGCTTCTGGTAGTGGGGGGCCGAAATTGCAAATGTCCCCAAAAGGTCAAAAATAAATGTTTTTATAAAAATCCAACTGCATAATATGAAAGGCCTATACTTGATGTACATGTCTATTGATTTTTATGTTGTTATTTGTTTAAATAAAAATTTTAGAAAGAAATTAAAATTTTGTTAAATTTTTTCATTTTACCCCAATAAAAGAGATCACAAACTCATCATTTTCATAATTTAGGAATTACAATTTCACCTAATTTTTTTGTGGAATGTAAAGTAAAGTAGTGTTGCCTGATCATGCCGAAGGAATCATAGTAAATCAATAATTGACCTACTCTGCAGATCAATACAAACTCAAAAGTCTTATTTTTAAGTTTTCATAGCCATGAGCCCATGACGTGACAGCTGATTTACCATCAAAACTCGCCGATTTACCATCAAAACTCGCCGACTTACCATCAAAACTCGCCGATTTACCATCAATACTCGCCGATCTAACATTAAAATAACTGACAAAGACAGTTTAATGACATATTAATTAAAATCGCCAATAATTGTCCATGTCAACGGTCCCGTTTGAAAACAAACCCTAATAAAGCCATTGCCGATGTCTATTGTTAACTGCATTCTGATTGGACGAGAGAGGCGATGACGTCATCAGACCCGTTTTCTCAACCAATCAGAAGCCTTCTTACAGCTGGTTTGGATGGCTGAGTTTTGTTGTTAAATCGCCGAGAATCGGAGGTATCAACATCACCATGACAACAGCCTCGATCTGAATTCAAAATGGCGACTTCCGGTTTTGAAATCTCGCTCACGGCCGTATCACAAAATCCGCTATAACTCATTTTCTATTGCTTTGATTAAAATTCCGATGACGGCATCGTGTCCGCGCAAAAATTCTGCTCTAGAAAAAATACTTTAGAAGGAATTTTGGAGATAAAAAAATTTTACCCGAAAAAAAAATCAGCAATTCAACTTTCTTGGTTGTTGTTTTGGCGAGTTTTGTTGTTAAATCGCCGAGAATCGGAGGTATCAACATCACTATGACAACAGCCTCGATCTGAAGTCAAAATGGCAACTTCCGGTTCTGAAATCTCGCTCACGGCCGTATCACAAAATCCGCTATAACTCATTTTCTATTGTTTTGATTGAAATTCCGATGACGGCATCGTGTCCGCGCAAAAATTCTGCTCTGGAAAAGTTACTTTAGAAGGAATTTTGGAAAGAAAAAAAAATTTACCCCAAAAAAAAATCAGCAATTCAACTTTCTTTGTTGTTGTTGTGGCGAGTTTTTTTTTTTGTTTTTTTTTTACCAGAGAATGACAATAACAATGAGTGACAACCATGCCCCACAAGCTGTATACCGTAGGCCTAGGTCCCCTCGGCCCTGATCCCCCTCTAATTTGAATGGAAGAAATTATTTTTCAATTCTGATAGCAGAATCACGTTCTCCAGAAAAAGCTACCCCAAATTCATATATTACAAGCCAAATATAATCGAATTCCAGGTGGTGGCTGTAGGTGAGCAGGTGGCTGTGGGAAAGCAGGTGGCTGGGGGTGAGCCGGTGGCTGTCGGCTTCAGCGCCAGGCAGCGCGTAACCACTGTTTTACGACTCGGCCGAAAAGCGAGTCAATCCGAGCGTCAGCAGCGACACCATCGCCGTTTCCGGTTTGCCGCGTCGGTCGGCTGCGGGGCAGCATATGCTACGTGGGCGCTGATCACCTCCCCCCACCCCCGGTCCAGGCTCAGTTTTCGCGTTCTCTGTTTTGTTGGTCGGCTGCGGGGCAGCATATGCTACGTGGGCGCTGATCACCTCCCCCCCCCCGCCAGTCCAGGCTCAGTTTTCGCGTTCTTCGTTTTCGCGTTCTCCCTTTTCCCTTTAACCTGTTCTCCCTTTATCCCGTTCTCCCTTTATCCCGTTCTCCGTTTCTCCCGTTCTCCGTTTCTCCCGTTCTCCGTCTCTCCCGTTCTCCTTCTCTCCCGTTCTCCTTCTTTCCCGTTCTCCCTTTCTCCCTTTCTCTGTTTATCCTTTTCTCCGTTTAACCGTTTATCCCGTTCTCCGTTTATCCCTTTCTCCGTTTATCCCGTTCTCCGTTTATCCCGTTCTCCGTTTATCCCGTTCTCCGTTTATCCCGTTCTCCGTTTATCCCGTTCTCCGTTTATCCCGTTCACCGTCTCTCCCGTTCACCCTTTCTCCGTTTACCCCGTTCTCCGTTTACCCCGTTCTCCGTTCATCCCGTTCTCCCTTTATCCTGTTCTCCCTTTTTCCCGTTCTCCCTTTATCCTCTGTTTTCGCGTTCTTCGTTTTCGCGTTCTTCGTTTTCGCGTTCTTCGTTTTCGCGTTCTTCGTTTTCGCGTTCTTCGTTTTCGCGTTCTTCGTTTTCGCGTTCTTCGTTTTCGCGTTCTTCGTTTTCGCGTTCTTCGTTTTCGCGTTCTCCCTTTTCCCTTTAACCCGTTCTCCCTTTATCCCGTTCTCCCTTTATCCCGTTCTCCGTTTCTCCCGTTCTCCGTTTCTCCCGTTCTCCGTCTCTCCCGTTCTCCGTCTCTCCCATTCTCCGTCTCTCCCATTCTCCGTCTTTCCCGTTCTCCCTTTCTCCCTTTCTCTGTTTATCCTTTTCTCCGTTTAACCGTTTATCCCGTTCTCCGTTTATCCCTTTCTCCGTTTATCCCGTTCTCCGTTTATCCCGTTCTCCGTTTATCCCGTTCTCCGTTTATCCCGTTCTCCGTTTATCCCGTTCTCCGTTTATCCCGTTCTCCGTTTATCCCGTTCTCCGTCTCTCCCGTTCTCCGTCTCTCCCGTTCACCCTTTCTCCATTTACCCCGTTCTCCGTTCACCCCGTTCTCCGTTTATCCCGTTCTCCCTTTATCCTGTTCTCCCTTTATCCCGTTCTCCCTTTATCCTCTGTTTTCGCATTCTTCGTTTTCACGTTCTTCGTTTTCGCGTTCTTCGTTTTCGCGTTCTTCGTTTTCGCGTTCTTCGTTTATGCGTTCTCCCTTTTCCCTTTAACCCGTTCTCCCTTTATCCCGTTCTCCCTTTATCCCGTTCCCCGTTTCTCCCGTTCTCCGTTTCTCCCGTTCTCCGTCTCTCCCGTTCTCCGTCTCTCCCTTTCTCCGTCTTTCCCGTTCTCCCTTTCTCCCTTTCTCTGTTTATCCTTTTCTCCGTTTAACCGTTTATCCCGTTCTCCGTTTATCCCTTTCTCCGTTTATCCCTTTCTCCGTTTATCCCGTTCTCCGTTTATCCCGTTCTCCGTTTATCCCGTTCTCCGTTTATCCCGTTCTCCGTCTATCCCGTTCTCCGTCTATCCCGTTCTCCGTCTATCCCGTTCTCCGTCTATCCTGTTCACCCTTTCTCCATTTACCCCGTTCTCCGTTTACCCCGTTCTCCCTTTATCCCGTTCTCCCTTTATCCCGTTCTCCCTTTATCCCGTTCTCCGTTTATCCCGTTCTCCGTTTATCCCGTTCTCCGTCTCTCCCGTTCTCCGTCTCTCCCGTTCACCCTTTCTCCATTTACCCCGTTCTCCGTTTACCCCGTTCTCCCTTTATCCCGTTCTCCCTTTATCCCGTTCTCCCTTTATCCTCTGTTTTCGCATTCTTCGTTTTCACGTTCTTCGTTTTCGCGTTCTTCGTTTTCGCGTTCTTCGTTTTCGCGTTCTTCGTTTTCGCGTTCTTCGTTTTCGCGTTTTTCATTTTCGCATTCTTCGTTTATGCGTTCTCCCTTTTCCCTTTAACCCGTTCTCCCTTTATCCCGTTCCCCGTTTCTCCCGTTCTCCGTTTCTCCCGTTCTCCGTCTCTCCCGTTCTCCGTCTCTCCCTTTCTCCGTCTTTCCCGTTCTCCCTTTCTCTGTGTATCCTTTTCTCCGTTTAACCGTTTATCCCGTTCTCCGTTTATCCCTTTCTCCGTTTATCCCTTTCTCCGTTTATCCCGTTCTCCGTTTATCCCGTTCTCCGTTTATCCCGTTCTCCGTTTATCCCGTTCTCCGTTTATCCCGTTCTCCGTTTATCCCGTTCTCCGTTTATCCCGTTCTCCGTCCCTCCCGTTCTCCGTCTATCCCGTTCTCCGTCTATCCCGTTCTCCGTCTATCCCGTTCACCCTTTCTCCATTTACCCCGTTCTCCGTTTACCCCGTTCTCCCTTTATCCCGTTCTCCCTTTATCCCGTTCTCCCTTTATCCCGTTCTCCCTTTATCCCGTTCTCCCTTTATCCCGTTCTCCCTTTATTCCGTTCTCCCTTTATCCCGTTCTCCCTTTATCCCGTTCTCCGTTTATCCCGTTCTCCCTTTATCCCGTTCTCCATTTATCCCGTTCTCCGTTTATCCCGTTCTCCCTTTATCCCGTTCTCCATTTATCCTTTTCTCCGTTTATCGCGTTCTCCGTTTATCCCGTTCTCCGTCTCTCCTGTACACCCTTTCTCCATTTACCCCGTTCTCAGTTTACCCCGTTCTCCGTTTATCCCGTTCTCCCTTTATCCCGTTCTCCCTTTATCCCGTTCTCCCTTTATCCCGTTCTCCGTTTATCCTGTTCTCCCTTTATCCCGTTCTCCCTTTATCCCATTCTCCGTTTCTTCCCTTTCTCCGTTTCTACCGTTCTCCGTTTATCCCGTTCTCCGTCTCTCCCGTTCACCCTTTCTCCATTTACCCCGTTCTCCGTTTACCCCGTTCCCCGTTTATCCCGTTGTCCCTTTATCCCGTCCTCCCTTTATCCCGTTCTCCCTTCATTCCGTTCTCCGCTCATCCCCTTATAAAAGAAAAAAAAGAATCATGACTGTCGACCATAGCTCCCCTGTGTTTCCCAACTCAGATCTATGTCTCATCGTCCCTTTTTCCTTTGAAAATCTCTACGTCCTTGTACAGTGTATTTTCAATGGTGGGGCTGGGGGATTATAGCGTGCACTCCAAAATTAGTAAATTGAGTCATAATCTGATAATTAGTAGAATTCTAAGCTGAATTTGAGGGAGTGAGATTAAATAAAATAGGTAGCACATGAAGTATGGCCGTTGGAAACATTTTGGTTCATTTTTTAACAAAATCGATTTTTGAACCCTAATCATCGGACCATGTAGCAGATCACTGTTCAGTTTTTATGATGCTGCACCCAGTCAATACAAGCTTTACTCTCCTGTCAAAGTCGATTTAAAAATAAAACCACATCGATCTGGCCTTGTTTGGTAGTGAGTTGGGGATTAGTAAACCACATATTGGCTGTGGTTCTCCCACACTGTACTAGGCTACTGGGCAGGTTCAACCCTGAGGCTTTAAGGATGGTATAGTGCTTTAATGCATCATGCCCTTTGTCGTCATGATGCATGAATGCAACTCTGGCGAGTAACTCTCCAGGGCCACATTCAAGCATCATGCCGACCCTACGGGGTTGAGACACTCCCACAGGGTCGGCATGATGCACTAATGCAGGGGCTGCATTGGTGCATCATGACACAAATGTCATCTCTTATCGGCATCCACCCTTAAAGGGTTAAAGACGGTGTTATGCCCATGGGCCTTACATTCATTTATCTTCATGATACACCAGTGCTCCACAAGTGAGCAACACACAGTGTTGCCGAAATGACGCTGGCACGCCGACAAAAGCCGGCGTAGAATTACAATGGCCGGCATAGGGCCTGAGGACGCAGACCAGAATGGCCTGCCATGATCTCAGCATCATATTGCTGAAAGAATTTTTCAAATCGCCCAATTAGAAGTGAAGCTAGGACAATTTTAGTGAAGTTGTTTAATATTCAAATATTTTCAAAATTCTTTTCAGTTACAATGAAGTTTAAATGGTCACCTTAGATATCAATATTCATATGGCCTGCGTGAAAGGGAAATGGCCTGCGAAATGGCCTGCGTAAGACGCCAAGACGCAGGCCACTTTGGCCTGCGTCAATAAAACGTTTTTGTCAACACTGAACACACCAGTGGCGCGTTATACTGACTCTTCCGAAGTGTATCAACCCCGGAGAGTTGACATGATACATGAATGCAGTACTCACGAGTTACATTGTCACGACAAAAGGGAATTAAAGCATTATGCTGTCATTAAATAGTCAACATGACCTACTGTCAGAGGGTTACCGTATTCGACGTAATAAGCGCCCTCCCCCTAATAAGCGCCCCCCCCCCCCCTTTTTCAGATTTTTTCCAGATTTTTTTAATGTGATCCTCCGATTTTGGTACTGATTTTCACACCTGTGTGTAATATAGAGCACTTCACACCTGTGCAAGTGTTAAGGCCAAGTCAGATGTGAAGTCATAGGGGTGTGTAGAAGCCTTGTAGAGGCCACTGAGGTCTGCATATCACAGCCATGGGGGGCGCTTATTAGAATGAATATTTGAGGCCGATTTTTCCACTTAAAATAATTTTTTAAGCGCCCAGGGCGCTTATTACGTCAAATACGGTACTGGTATATGTGTCAGATGTAACCTGTACTCATGTATGTATCACTATCTGTGCCAAGACTGCACACATTAAGGGCCTTAGCAGGACTTACAGAGTTTAAAGACTCCCATGCCTGACTTGTTTGGTTGAGCATGGTAGAGTTTGGCTGTGGTTAACCAGTATCATAGAATCAGTAACTGGTAAGGCCTACGGTAAGTACTGGTACAACCTGATATGTATGTAGGCCTACATGGCAAGTCCTTACTACCACGGACCTAGGACCATTCTTTACATGGTCTTATTACATTTTTTCGCAAACCATACATTGTAGAAAATGCTCTATATTAAAGCCAATGTGCTCTAATAATCTAATATATCAGTGGTCCCTTATCTCCAATACTTGCTCTGCTTAGTTCAAGAGTCTATATTGTAAATCATAAGAGAAAATTGGGACATCTGTTTGAATCTTTCCTACAAGAGGTCACACCAGTTACAAAACCTCGCCTTTAAGACAACCTTATTTTAGGATTTGTTTTCCCAAACTAGGGGGTCGTCCTAAAGGTTGGGTTTTCTTATATAGGATTAAAGAGAAAACCATTCTAAAGTTTTTTCTAATACAAGGGGGTCGCCGGCAGCGTGTATGCAAGAATTTATGGTATGTGCAATGTACCCTGGGAACTGTTCCACAACATATGAAGTGCCTTTTAAAGCTCCCTATTTTGTACATAACATTATGTTTAGTGAGGGAAGTCATTGGCTACTGTTAGGCCGGTAAATAAATTAATGGCAACTATAATTTGACCAATGATCCCTTGGCACAACATGTGGGTCGGTAAATACCTAATCACGGCTCGATGTGTTTGTGGTCAGCTTAGTAACCTACCACCCGAGTACCACCGGGAGTAACCCACCACCCGAGTACCACCGGGAGTAACCTACCACCCGAGTACCACCGGGAGTAACCCACCACCCGAGTACCAACGGGCCGTAGTGAGAAATGAGAAAAGTTACTCCACCGACTCCCCATATCAGCACTACTGTATACAGCAACCTGGCCATAGTGAGAAACAACAAGTTAGGGAGTGGTCATTTCTGAACAACAGGGGGAAAGGGTTGGTGGAATTCCGCGCATGCAAGCCAAGAGATTTCTGGCCCCCCTCGATAGGGGCCCAAATCTTCACCCCCCCCCCCCCCCAAGAGGGATAAGCTTTACCATGGCCAACCCCTTTTAGCTATAGTAATGTGCAGACTTTTTCACTAAAAAGGGGTGAAATTTGTAGGTCTCCAGGTAAAAGAGGGGTCCAAATTCACCTCACCCCCCAACCGTCTGGTTATTAAAAAATGACCACTCCCTTACTGCCCACAGTCCCCTATATCAGCACTACAGGCATGGAGAGCTGGCTTAGTTAACCCTTAACGGGCAGCATAGTGCTGTCATGCACAATGCACTTCTCTTGGTCATGAATGCAGCACTTGAGAGTAACTCGCTTGCGCTGAATTATAGTCGACCAAAGTCCATATACTCCCAAAGGGTTGACCGGATGCACCAATGCAGTTCTTACAAGTTACGTGCTTGTACCTCATTGGTGCATCATGACGACAAATGGACATGAAGCCTCAACTCATTAAAAGGCTACAGGAGGGTGTGGAAAGCATGTACCATAGTTACATGTGCTGCTAAAGTACTCTGGTCCTATTCAGGTTTTCTCATTAAGTAATGGCTATCAATATCTCCCTTATAGAAAAAAGTCAATGTGAGAACAAATAAAGGAATCTATCCGGTAGAACATATAAGCGTTATTGAGCCCCACATTCCTTTGACGCGGTTATAACAACTCTTCCCCCAGCCTGTGTACACAGAGCTTCGCTCCTGCCCCGGAGGCCCCCAGCCGGGTCAGGTGTAGCCGTCAGGCTTAGTGGGGGAGCCGTGAGTCTTAGGTGTGTTTGTAGTAGGTATATACACCTACAGCTCCCCGGTTAGTATAGCATACATGGATGGGGTAATACTGCTGCTTGTACTCACCACTGCAGTGTACCTATTATGTATGTGGCTCATGTGGAACTTTCCCCCCTCACTAACCTTTTAAGGCCTGCAGAGTGATTTAATGCACCATGCCAATTTGTCATCATACAGCAGGGATGCCAAGTGTTATGATTTTTCGTAATTTTTACGATTTTTGGCTCCGATTACGACCATTGCGCTTTCTGCTGCCAAATTACGATTTTTAGGAATTTTTGAAGTGTGTATACAAAAAAGGCCCTCGCCCCTACCTTGCGTGGGGATGGGGGTGGGATAAATCCCTCCACTTTGAACCAAGCCCAAAACTCTTGTTAAAAAGGGGTAGAACAAAGAGAAATGGGAAGAAACCTATTGGATCCCTTTCTTTTGAAACTGCTTACTGCACTAAATGAGTCCTTTAAAAGAACATACTATTGTCAATATTGTTACGATTGTTGTTACGATTTTAGGCAAAGATTGTTACGATTTTTGGGGTCCAAAAATCGTAAAAAATACCATTTTGTGGGTGGGGTGACTTGGCATCCCCGATACAGCCCTGACAAATACACCTATCACCGGATCAGTAGCCGTTCATCATGATGAGACTACAGGGTTGATTGATACACTCCTAGAGTGTTGATATGATGCACTGACGCAGGGTCGGTGAGTTAGCTGACACTGCATTGCTGCATCATGACGACAAATGGAATTGAAGCCTTGAGGCATGATGCCATCCTAAACCCTTTAAGGATGGCATGATACCTTAAAGCATCATGACCTTGGTCGTTATGATGCATGAATGCAGCCCTGGTGAGTAACTCGCCGCTGCTGCGTTCAAGCATCATGCCGACCCTAAGAGGTTGAGACAGTCCCGAAGGGTCAGCATGATGCGCCAATGCAGCACCGGCGAGTTACTCGCCGGGGTTGCATTGGTGCATCATGATGACAAAGGTCATCTTTTAGTGACATTCGCCTATAAAGGGTTAAGGGTTAAGTGTGGGTTCTGGTCTAAGCCCTGTGACACCCTCCAAGTCTAGAGTACATATTACTTTACGTACTTACAGCCAGGTGCTATGCACACATTGTTGGGTTGATTTGTGTGGACACGGTTGTCTGGACGAGGGACTGATTGGTATATAGTAGTCCTCTATAGTAGTAGGCTCTACTACGTCAACGGTTCTAAACCTGAGTTCATTATGATCTTTAGACTCCAGCGGGCTGAGCAACTGTCCCGGCTCCTCTCAAACTGTTGGTGAAGGGTTCCTGAGATTCCTTAAAAAAGAGGACGATAGCTACAGTAGTACTTTATTGATAGGAATTAATTGTTAAGTTGTGTGGTTTAATTATGATAACAAAGAGACAATTTCTGGAGTTGCTTTCTGTTCAAGTCATGCTGGACATGCACTGTAGAGGCCATAGTGGATGTGGTTTATGTTGAAGCCATGCTGGATGTGGCTTCTATTGAAGCGCTAATTGATGTGGCTTCTGTTGAAAGCCATGCCGGATGTGGCTTCTGTTGAAAGCCATGCCGGATGTGGCTTCTGTAGAAAGCCATGCCAGATGTGGCTTCTGTTGAAAGCCATGCCGGATGTGGCTTCTGTTGAAAGCCATGCCGGATGTGGCTTCTGTTGAAAGCCATGCCGGATGTGGCTTCTGTTGAAAGCCATGCCGGATGTGGCTTCTGTTGAAAGCCATGCCGGATGTGGCTTCTGTTGAAAGCCATGCCGGATGTGGCTTCTGTTGAAAGCCATGCCGGATGTGGCTTCTGTTGAAAGCCATGCCGGATGTGGCTTCTGTTGAAAGCCATGCCGGATGTGGCTACTGTAGAAAGCCATGCCGGATGTGGCTTCTGTTGAAAGCCATGCCGGATGTGGCTACTGTAGAAAGCCATGCTGGATGTGGCTTTGAAGCCACACTGGATGTGGCCTTATTGAAGCGCTACTAGATGTGGCTTCTGTTGAGAGTCATGCTAGATGTGCCTTCTGTTGAAGCCATGATGGATGTGGCTTCTGTTGAAAACATAAATGAAAATGAATGTAGCTTCTGTTGAAGCCATTATGGATGTGGCTTTGCTTGGCGCCATGAACGCTGGGTAGCCATGTTGGATTTGGGTTCATCCTGTACCATGATTTCTAAATCCCGAAAACCAGCAATCCTTCTCAAATATTGGACTCTTCTGCCAAACCTTGGTCACAATTTACTGTGTGTCCGTGCCCAGTATTTGCCTGAATAATTTTGAATTTCCTGGTTTTTAACGGAAGAGAATTTCTGGACTATTTCATTTCAGTCACTTTAGACAATGGAGCTACTTTGAGACGGAGGTAAATCTTGATATTGTGCTTAGCTTCTATATATATATCTCGCACTCTGTGTAAGAAAAAAATGGAACCCAACTTGACAAAAATAGTACTTTGCGATATTAGAATGAACAACAATAGATTTTGTTTAAATTGTCCACTATTAATTATACAAATTCTATTGTAGATATACACAACATTCAGAATCTTTATTTAGGTTTTACATTCAATTTTGCATCCAATACAATTTTGTTAATCAATTTGCTATTATCATACATGTAATAAAGCACCCTACACTACTCAATTTCGCCAACAGAACTAAAAGAAAATAGCAATGAATAAACTGTAGATCTTTGTTGTCCAATTTCAAACAATCTCTTTTTTTTTAGAATAAAACAGTTGTAGATGCATCATTCATATAGTACACTAACAGATATTCTAACTATAAGTATTGTTACCTCTTTAATGTTACCAATGATGGCATCCATCCCATTTTCTAGACCGATCAGGAGAGCCTTCCCTATGTAGGTACCTAGTGGTGTCTGTAGCATTGACCGTGTTGCATACAAAGCTATACTTTGATCCATAGTATCAAAAGACTTGTACAACAAAAGCGCGTGGCCTGAGAATACTGCTTGGCTCCCGAAAGGGATGTCTGGCCAGCTTATCCCAAGCCACTGCCCAAAAGACATAAATAAATTACCGGTATTGATCTATCGGGGCTGGCCATTTACTGCTGGTTTCGTGCCTTGATATTAACCCTTTAAGGATGGCATAATGCGAGTAACTCGCCAGTGCTGCATCGGTGCATCATGCCGACCCTTCAAGAGTGTACCCATCTCGTAGAGTCGGCATGATGCAAGAAGGCAACACTAGTGAGACGATCGTGAGGGTTGCATCCATGCTCCATGACAACAAAAAGACCTTGCGCATTTAAGCGCGTTGCCGTTCTTAAAGGGTTAAAGGTTAACCCGTTAGTTATGGACCGGGTGTATGGAAGATGAAAGGTCACCTCCACAGAGGCCTATAAATCGACACGATAGATAAGGTACCCTCCATCATCCCTAACTGAAGTGGCACTCTCTCACATACACTATCAATTCATACCAATAATTAATTAAACACAATTGCTAGCCAAGTTGTTCCATAGCTTTTTACTTGTGGCAAACCTTTAAAACATATAAGACAAATTTTAAATAAAACTAATTACTGATGAGTAATAGTTAATTGCCTCCCAATGCAATGTTTTTATAATCAATGATTATCTGCCTTTACTAGATGCAGTGTGGAACATAATCATTGAGGTGGGGTAGAGCTTACTGCGCTACACATCATGATTTTGTGTGAGCTTTTGTCCCAATGCTAAAGCTTTTGTTTGCTTCTTTTGACCTGATAAATAAAAGGTGAAAGAAACAATATAAGAGAGTGGAATTTGTGAGCATATACAGTAAAGATATAGCTGCAAATTTGTTAAGTTGCTTGTGGGTATGATTCTGAGTACTGATGAGTACAACGGTAGCTTTGATCAAGTTTAAGCTGGACTTGCCTTTGATTTTGTTTGAGTTTTGAATTCCTTGTATTGCCAATATTTTCAACATGAAACTGGACCTTGAGTGGGCTTGTGACACGGGAGGGCGAGTAATTAGAATGGTGATATTGTTACCGCCTTAGAAGAAATACTAAGAATGTTAATTTTTGTATCATGTATTCTGCTATGTTATCAAGGCTCAGCCCAAGGGATGTACTATATATTCAATTCACACGGCCTACAGCCTTTTGAAATACAGCCTCTTATTTCATGGTGGATACGATGACCACTATGCTTTAATAAGTACTAGAAATCCTGTATCCCATGTCCCCGATGGAATGTGGTGTTCCCGTATCCCATGGCCTTTGATATCATCTTTTGTTCAAATTATTATGGAATAATTTATATGGAATTAAACATATTTTGAAGAGTAAAAACCATGAAATAAAGGCAAAGGCCCATAGCCAGAGGATTTTTGGTATCGTTCCCCCCTTGGTGGGGCTGGGGCTGCTTCGTGGGATACGGCCCCAGCCCCACCAAGGGGGGAACGATACCAAAATATCCTCTGGCCATGGGCCTTTGTCTATATAGTTCTTCAACTCGTAAAATAACCCTGTCAACAGACTAAAACTCGTGAACCTTTGTCTATGTATACTTATGTATTGTGTTGTGCAGTTGGAGCAGCAGGGGAGTGGCTACCAGTACAACAAGGTGGCAGCAGCCAAGGCGGCTAAGGCGGCATCTGCTGAGGGGGCCGCTTACTACCGCCCTAACACCGCTCATAAGTATCTGATGGCAACTGAGAAGAGGCCCCGCACGGCCGGCTACGACGAAGAACACCGCCTCGGGAGGCCCACCCGCACCACGTAAGTATTGAACTTCATGTGACAACATTATATTTTGCCAATCTTATTTAGTTGTTATGAAGCATAAAATTTGCCTCATATCTCTCAAATAGAGGATGATAAATTATATATTGCGTTCATGCAAATTCTTTAAAGAATCGAATGCTGAAGTTGGAATAAAAGAACTGGTAGTTCATATCAAGAGGAATAACATTTAATTATTGCTTTTATTCTGCATAGATTATTACGGGCCCGACAACGGTGTAATTCTGCTCCGATCACATCGTATGAAACTCGGCATGAACAGCAAAGACGTAAGTACAAGAAACTCACATTTTTCGCGGTATCGCTATATCAGGTTGGTTGATTGATTGATTTGTTTAATGTCCAGATGTACATCAAGTACCTCACGGGACATAACTCAAGCTGGCAAGGAGTCAGCCATAAATAGTGGTAGTCTTCCTTGCAGTAATAGGACAGATATGTATATGCTGCTTGCCCAATACAGCAGTGACCGCATCTATGGATGATAGAATCTATGAAATGAATGACCTATTGTAATATCCACTTCAGGGTAGATACAGCTTGTTAAAAGACATGTGGATTGCCACTTTCACTTCGGACCTCTAGATAGTCTAGTCGTCGAAATCTGAAAATTGTTGAGTTATCAAAGTCAGTGGTTTGTCTGGCCCTCTCTATGGGACCAGCAAATAAAATAACACTTGCTATCCTTCGGAAGCTGTTTTCTCGCTCACCCCTTTCATCCCACAGGCAGAGGCATAGCGGTCACTGCTGTATTCCACAAGCAACATTCTAAAATATGTCTGTCCAAGTTCACCCCATGGATGTAGTGGACAAGCAGCATTATATACCCCTATCGATTCTCATTTCATGGCAGTACCTAAGAAAACTTCACAATATAAGTTACAAATTGATCAATATCTCGTCTATTAATTAGAGTAGAAACGAAATTTAAAGAAAAAGAAGAAAAAAGACCTCCCACCATCACCCTTTTTTTCTTAAAAGTGGCCTTACATTAAAGCTACAACTGTGCCCTATTGTATCCTTGTAGGAGCTGAGCAGCAGGCAGAGGTCAAGAAGCAGTACAGCTCACAGACCAACCAGAGTCTCACTGAGTAAGTCTGTTTGCATTTATTCTGGTTCAATAATATACAAAAATATTTCAGTTTTATATTCAAAGTTTATTATAAAGAAGATGTAATGTCTCACTAAAGCACAAAAACAGCATACTGGACAATTATCAGCTTTCAAAAAAAAAGTATGAACCTTGGTGCTAGTAAGCCATATCTGGCTTGCTGGCTCATGGATTAATTGTACAGGTCCTTTCATAAGGTTTCAATAATGACAATGATTTAATTTTATATTCTTATAACCCCTGTAAATATAGTAGATAGTTGATATCCACTTCACTGATTGATGTATGCTGACATTACCGTTGTACAGTTTCTGTAAAATTAACCAAAAAGCACATTAGTATATTTTCATCCTACATTGGTTTCTAAAATAATGGGCAAATAAAATTGTCAAATTTGGTACCAATTGCATCCTATCAACCACATTGGTTTCCTCTTATTCTGTTTCAGTCTTCTAAGTGCCAACATTCCAGCAGGGGAATCTCTACACAGCTATCTTATAGGGGCCCGCTATAACAGGTAAACCATTCATGAACCCTTTTCATTTCTAGCATTATAATTTGATTCTTTAATTTCAAGTGTAACATTGTCACCAAACCCATGTACATAGAAATGTCCTCTCAGGTGTCATACTATTTTGGTGTGCACACCAACTGTCCTAACCAGCTTAGAATAGACAAATATTTCAACCCCATCAACTATTCCAAATTACTGATATTGCACTTCTATTGGACTCTACAATTAATACCATATTTACCATGCTTAAGTTAATATAAAGTGCAAAGAGAAGAAAATCCACATTTCAAATGTTCTTACCTATTAAAATCTATTAATTATATGATAAGCAGAACAAGTTCTACATATATAACATGACTATTTTATAATGAACATTCTAGAGTTGCAGAGAATCTGTTAGAAATGGGCAAGTACAGTATGCTTGCATGGACCCTACCCCTACATCATTGTTATTTAAGTTCTTGGTGAAGTTTACTGGGAGTCCTTTCTATAACTACCTCAAAAACTGGTCTTTTTTTTACCCATAATACGGTTAGGCCCTGATATGTTACCTGCATACAAGCATTTGACTAAACCTTCATATTACAGGGCTAAAGCTTAAGAACCAGCTATGCACTAGGCACACTACCAAGAATAGATTGTTTTAAGTTAATAAAATATAAGAAGGAAAATGTGGGGGAAATTTCTCTTATCAATGAGTCAACATGCCCAGTCCCAACAATGATACAAATTAAGTGCAAGCACACAAAAATTTAAAATCTAAGATTCTATATATAATTATTTCTTTAAATTAATTTTTCACTTGATAACAGAGTCCATAACCCCTTGACGTTGATTGTTATCCTTAACACTCTTGTTCCATAGCCTCACCTGGATACGAGGCCTCTCTTTTGAGGACATTCCCAGGTAACCATGGCAACCGGTATTAGTGTTTGCAGGCATCATCCATAGTTTGTAGGATTTGTAGCGCATGCATGCTTCTACTACGTTCTGGGTGTGGGGAGCATGGCGCATGCCTTTCAACTACTGTAGGGTAGTACCATTTAGGATTGTGTGTAGTATGGTGTGTACAGGGAATCCATTCAATGATGTACAGACGAGTCGACTTACGCAGCCAATGCACATGATTATACCATCCATTCCAGGGTGCAAACAAGTTCAGATCATTAGGCTATAGGAATGAAAAAGAGAAGAAAAATTAACATATTAAAACAGGATTTTTTAAAAAGAATAGTTGTAGAAATACTGCAGGAGATGTGTTTGTTAGTCCATTGTCTCACACCATTATAGTTTAATAGGATTTACATTCCTATAGCAAAATAAAGTGTCAATATATTTTAATCGTTAATGATGCATGTTATGCAGTATGCCAGTAAAAAGTACAAACCAGGATTTTTACCTGCTGCATGTCAACCTGAATCTTTGCCAGTCTGTTATGATAAAAAATATACCCCACTTTGGCACTGACCTTTTTTTTTTCAGTTGACACAAATAACATGTTCTTAGATTTATACACATGGCATGTGAAATACCTTTGGTTACTAGGCATGTATATTGCATTTGTCTCAGGCAAAAAGCTGTGTATTTTGCTAATTCATTGCTGTATTCAATGCTGTACTGTCTTCTAGCCAGTCCTACTAGTGCTGTTTATATTGATCATGTTTTCACACCTATCTCTTGCTAGCTGAACAGCTATTAGATTTGTAGCCATGATAGGTTTCATTGCTTTACCATAGACTTTATTGTAGGTAATTCTCTTTAGAGAATCTATTAGTCTTGAATCTATTACTTTTATCCCTAAGGATGACAGTCATATACAGTTTCTCATTACAGTAGAAAAGTGTTAAGATTGTTACTGGACATCGATTCTCTCTCTTTGTAGCTCTATAGTGATCGATGCCCAGTTTTATACTTCAGACCAGTGGCTCATTTTGGCTGTTTTTTGCCTCACAGATTGCTTCTAGGGCAAAATCCTGACTAGGTGCCAATATATTCTCTATGCCAATGTGTAATATGAGGGTAGAAAACACTGGAACCTCAGTTCGAAAAAATCCTACTGAACAGTTTTTGAGAAAATTAGGGTTTTGTTGCATATTTTTGGTGTTTTTAGTACATTTCCTACATAAACTGTGAACGCCAGCATTTCTCACTTTTCAGGTGTTTAGAATCAGAATTTGACTTTTTTTTATTCGCAGTAGGATTTCTGAGTATCGAGCCATTCTAGAAAAGCTATTCTTTGGAAAAAATACTTAGTATTTCTTGATGATTTTCGTTGCACAAATTTAGGGTTGTAATATAAAAACTGCATTGTCATCCAATCAAAGTGTTTATGCACTGTTGCTGGTCACCCCCTCCCAACCTCTTCACTCTGCATTGAAGGAGAACAGGCAGGGGAGGTACACTTGTCCGTATATAGCTGTTGACCTGCTTGCTGGGTGCATTTTCAATTTATGGGGTGCCAACTGTTCATGAAAGAAAAATCAAATAGAATTTTTTTTTTTTTTAGTATCAGATTAATGTAACTACAATTCGTGATAGCACTTAAAGCATTGTATTTGCATTAATATGAATGGTAGCCACCTTATGGGGTGCCAACTATTCATGAAAGAAAAATCGATAAGAATTTGTTTTTTATTAGCATTAAATTGATGCAACTTCAATTCGAGATTGCATTTCAAGCATCGGGGCATTCAATGAATGGTAGTCATCTTATATATATGGGGTGCCAACTGTTCATGAATTGAAAAAAAAAAAATAGAATTAGTTTTTTTATTAGTATCAGATTAATGCAACTACAATTCGTGATTGCACTTAAAGCATTGTGGCATGCAATGACTGGTAACCTTACCTTGAATGTATGGGGTGCCAACTGTTCATGAAAGAAAAAAAAGAATGTATTTTTTTAGGAATAAATTTAATTCAACTGCAATTCAAGATTGCATTTAAGCATTATGGCATTCAATGACTGGTGGCCATCTTGAACCTATGGGGTGCCAACTCTTCATGAAAAAACCCACTAAATTGGATTTTTTTAACAGTATAAAATTAATGTAACTACATTTCAAGATTGCATTTAAAGCATTGTGGCATTCAATGAATGGTGGCCATCCTAAACCTATGGGGTGCCAACTGTGTTTGAAAAAGGTATGAAATAGACATTTTCTTATAATAGATATCAAATTAATGCAACTACAATTCTTCATTGCACTGAAAGCATTGTGGCATTTAGTAAATGGTAGCCATCTTAAATGGGTTGAATGAAGGAAAAATCAAATAGGATTTGTTTTTTTGATCAAATTAATGCAACTACAAGTCAATATTGCATTTCAAGCATCGGGACTTTCAATGAGTGATAGCCATCTTGAATCTATGGGATGCCAACTGTTAATGAAAAAAAAATAGAATAGATTTCTTTTTTATTAGTATCAAATTACTGCAACTGCAATTCGAGATTACATTAAAAGCATGGTGGCATTCAATGAATGGTTGCAATCTTGAATTTTGAAATGAATATACACACAGACATATTCATAGGCATGAACATGGTGTTCTCCTTCATTATAGATATTCATGGATTTCTACTTCTACTAAATATAGCTTTCTGTTAGAAGGATTCTGTTACATGGATGTCGATGTCCAGTTTTAGATATATATCCATATAGTGCATTGGAGTGCTATAATGATGGACTGCTGTATATTCTTAATATATTTTTCCATCAGTTCACAGAAATCTCTTACCGTAAATATGTGATTTGGTTCAACGGGATCAGAAATGAAGAAAGCAAATGATTTTATGGTTATTCATTCCTATTTCTAGATGCTTTATAACAGCTGGTTATCTGCTACTAACAATCGCTATGCTTGATCGCATACAATATTATCGCTTTGTGGATAACTATGTATTCAATATAATAGCAGTTTTAACGCATACCCCGTATTTTGCCAAATTCCTAAGTATGGATCCCCTATCATGGGCCAACTGGACTTGATCATTCAAACAAAAAGTGTTTTGTGCCACAGCTAAAACCTATTTTAACCACAAGCAATGTATTTAATATATGTGCACACTGTGTGCCCATTACGCTGAATAAGGTACTCGTTTCCACTCCATTGCCTACATAGGACACAGAAATATCCTTTATCTTACCCTGTGTCTGCCGGTTTGCAGGGCGCACCATCTGGATGACAAGAGTCTGAAGGACCATGGGGTCTACCTGCCGCGCTACTCAAACGGCGGGCCACAAAACTGCTTCATCATCAAAAAGATGAAACTGAAAACGAGGGAGTCTGAGGAGGATCTGCAGCAGGAAAATGGTCAGTATCAGCTTTACTATGAAGTTATTCCTCAAAAAGAAACCTGGCAAAAAAAAACTGGAAAGGTAGAAATATTCCATCTAATCCTGAGGCAATGTCTGCTCAATGTTGAAATTTTTTCAGATAAAATGTGTTTAAAATTACTCAAAACTCAGGTTTGTATTGCTATAACCCTTTAAGGACAGCATGTGATACCTCAGATTTTATGCTTATTTTTCATGATGCACCAATGTAGCTGCGATCATGTAGATCATAAAGTACTATGCAGCCTTCTGAGATCAGATAGCTACCAAACAAGTCTGATACTGACTTTCCAGAACTATAAGCTATGCAGTTTTCAAAGGGGAACAGGAAAATGAGTGTTACTGTTGGTGCTAGCATTTATCTTGCAAGCACTGTCGCATAACTTTCTAAAAAGAGAAGCAGTATGTAAAGGTTAATCTACAAGGACCTGAAAATATGTAAAAAATAACTGGCTGGTAGCCTCATAACTCAGGTCCATGGAGGTTAGGGAGTGCTCATTTTTTAACAACAGGGGGGGGGCGGTGAGATTTCGCGCGGAGCGTGCGAAATTTTTTCACCCCCCGCTAGAGGGGTCGAAATTTTTTACCCCCCCCGGCAGGCCGAAAATCGCGCGCGTTCGCGCCCCTTTGTAGCATAGTAACGCGCTGGCTTTTTCCCTCAAAACAGGTTGAATTTTTTTCACCCCCCCCCAAGAGGGGTCTAAATTTTTTACACCCCCCCCCGGTCAAGGGGTCCTCCCCCCCCCAAATCCACCACCCCCCCCCCCCTGTTGTTAAAAAATGAGCACTCCCTTAACTGAACTTAAACCTTGATTATGTGCAATATAACCAAGGTGTGACCTCCTTTGTGTTACCCCCTCCACTTCCTTTAGAATTGAATTGGTTTCTTTGCTTGGTCTTACAGAACCTGAGCCTCCACAATCTTCACAGCGACCGATGACGGGGAACCCGTACAGACGCCAGGCCAGGCCCTCTCCGACACCATCCACCCCCACACAGCACACCTCTCCCTCTCCCAACTCACAACTCCACTCATACACCTCCAAAAGGACAACCTACTCTTCTAAATCCATTGATGCTCAACCGTCTTTAGTAATTACTCCGCACTCAAGCCGGAGCCCACCTACTGTGAATCGGCAGGCGTGGTCGGAGAAGCCGAGAATGGAGGTGAATGGCAATTGTGCACCATCGCCTGAGACTGCACCACCGCTCTCCGTAGAAGTGACCAATACAAATGATGGAATAAATATTAAAGGTGGGTTGATCTTCTTTTTTTTGAAACCGTTTAAAGGATGGTATGATGCACGGTCATTTGTCACTGTAATGCACAAATGCAGAACGCTGGTGTTACATTCATGCATCATTGATGAATGTTAATAAAAAGAAAAAATTTAAAAAGAAAAAAATGCCAACAAAAATAAAGAGTGCATTACAACATGGTTTAAAGTGGCATGGTCCGATTTTTTCCATATTTTGATTTCTATTTAAATATGTTCAAAATGGCAGTGCAATATCATATTTGTTGAATGGGATACAATAAAATATCATTCATGGGCAATAAGAGGCAATTAAAAGGGTTCCACAAACACAGGTATAGCCATTTACAGTGTAGTTTCAATGGGTGGAATTATAGCGTGCACTCGAAAAGTCTTAAATTGAGCAAAAAACTGATTATTAGCTGAAATCTAGGCTAATTTCTGGGGAATGATATTTAATAAAGTAGGTAGGACTAGAGTATGGCCATATTGAACATTATGACTCAATTTTAGCAAAATCAACTTTTGAGCCCTAATCATCGGACTAGGCCACTTTAAGTTAGTTACATAGTCAAAGTTCCTATGTGTTTGCCAAACTTCTATGTTTAGTTCAATGTAGTTTAGTTCAATATAGATGTAGAAGATTCTTTCACTACTCTTGTAGACTTGCTCATACCTGTAAATACTTCAGTTCTAGTAGTTGTGTTTCATTCCCTGAGTTAAACGGATCTTATCCCATTCCCATTTTGATATGGTATCAGTTTCACAGTTCTCTCAACCATTAGAGAACCTAGTATGTTAAGTTTTCTTTTGCTGAATAATTGTATGCTTGTGTCTACACCTCATAATGGGACTATTGTTCTTTATACATGATTAGTATATTTAATGATAGTTATCCATATAGATGTATGATACCTTATACTATGAGTTTTACCAAGATGTGTGCAAGTATTTGATTTCACAATTTGTTTTGTAATGATGGAATAAAAACAAATTAAGGTACATGTAGTATCTCTTATCCATAGTAACCTGTTGTTATGCACCACTTAAGATATGGCCCGCTTACCTGGAGGTAGCTACATAGTGTTTTATTTTCTCTGTTTTGGAGAAGCATGCAGATCAGTGTGTGACTACCTGTAATAATTCCTGACCACTTTCAATTAACCAGATGTGACTCCTACTGAAACTCTCTTCTGTTCATCATATGCCATATTTCTACCTTACGAATGATATATCTTTTATTCATCCAGCATGACCTAAATAATTTCGATCTGTAATGAAGCTCTCATTTACTGCAAGTAATTACATGGAGATATCAAAGCATGCATTACCATTTCCTAGGATGTGTTCACTTTGATCAGATCATCTTAAGTGCATGTATGTGGCAGCATTAACTGTGACTGACAAATAGTGGGAACCCTGATAATTATATACCTTGTCTACAGGTCCTCAGACCTGTCTCGATTGCCTTTATAAAGTTTAAGTGACCATGGTCTAAATCACAGAACCCTGGGTAACTCCAAATAGTTTGCTCATGATTTCAATAGAATTAGGCCACTCAAAAAAATGAAATGGGTTTCTCATCACCGCGCGCATCATAAAAATCTTTTTTTTTTTTCTTTTTCCCCCCAAATTTTGATGAAAAACCTGATAAAAATGGACAAAATTGGTCATATTTAGTATCAAATTAAAGCTGATATTGCTATCAATGCAGTGGTATAGAAATAACTTACATTTTCTCCACTTTTAAAGATCAATTAATTCTTAACCAATAAAATGTGAATTGTATTATACTATACTATACATTTTGGCCTGCGAGTAAAAAAAAAAAAAGGGAAAAAGAGCTTCCCTCGTCAGAATTCTCAGACCTTGGTGATGAGAAACCACTTTTTTTTGAGTGGCCTAATATAATGATTCTGTGTGGAGTATGTTCAGCCATTACGGATAAAGGTTCTTGTTTGATGATACCTTCCAAGTTTCATATCTAAAGTAAATGTTCTCTTGTATCAAAAGCTTTACTCAAGTCTATAAACATGCTTAAAAAGCAATGGCCAACCAGCCCTGAGGACCTTATCTCATTTAAAATTGACCACTAATCAAGTTTGTCAAAAATTCTTAACCTATAGATATCCTTCAAGATATTGCTAATACTTTGTTGTCCTGTGTTTTACCATAAGCTCAATGTGCCCTCTCAATTCACCTTTATGTTATAATGTACCTTTATGTAATATTTATTTCTAAATCTAGTTAAGTGTAGATGTAGAAGATTCTTACTCTTACACTACTCTTGTAGACTTTCACATTCCTGTAAATACTTTAGTTCTAGTAGTTATGTTTCATGTCCTGAGTTAAAAGGTTCTTATCCCATTCCCATTTTGATATGGTATTAGTTTTACAACCATTAGAGAGCCTAGTATGCTAAACAACTGTATGCTTTTGTCTTATCTTATGCTCTTCAGTTATTCTAAGGTCACATGGGACTGAAAGATTATAGCTGCTTTGAACTATGTTCTAACTGGATTTTCACTCTGCTCGCTTCCAGGCGTTGGCTTCATCGGATCTCCTCCGAAGATAGCACGAGGAACATCTGGCCAGGGGCGACAATCGGTGAACCGGCCTTCGTCCAGTGGACAGACTGGTTCGGTTATAGTGCTTGGACGCAGCATCTACAGCTCTTCAGCTAGCCCCATGTCCGGCCCTTCACCCCCGGCCCCTGCCATGTCAGTTCCCATGAGCAGCTCAGCCCCTCAGCTAACCCCAGCCAACACACCACGGGCCATGATGCGTCCGAAATCATCAGTTGGTGTTCGGCGACAGCTGACCGCTCGCGATGTCTCATATCAGATGCAGCAAGAGAGCCTGGATGATGGGGAGCTGGTGGAGGAACCCCTGGGGAGGGTGTCACCGGTAGTCTCAGTAACCGAGGAGCAGAACGATGAGACACTAGAGGTCATGTCGACTGGCAGCGAGGATGAGCTGGGGAGCCGCATGCAGGGGCCGTCTCCATCCCCTGCCGGTTCTCCGCGCCCCTCACCTCCAACCTCCCCTACTCTGGAAACCCCAAGAGAACCCAGCTTGGAAACACCAAGGGAACCAAGCTTGGAGACCCCAAGGGAACCCAGCTTGGAAACCCCAAGGGAACCAAGCTTGGAAACACCGAGCGCACCAGTTATAGTACCAGAGCTTCCCGTGCTTAGTCAGCCAGAGCCTGAGCCCACTGCTGAGCCTCCTAGTGATGCTGGAGTAATGAAAGAAACACCTGCTGAAATTGAAGTGGAGACACTTAAGCCGAGCCTTGTTGTCAAGCCCAAACGGGTCGCGTCAGCTCGGGTCAGAAAGCCCCATGTACGCTTTGCTGACCAAGTCTCCCCCGAGGACTCTTCTCCTCCTCCTCCCCCAGAGGATGCTGCAACCAAAGACCCCTTCTTTATAACTGATAATAAGGAGGAGGATGAGAATGCAGGAAAACTAGACAATGTAGCCGCTGAGAACGGTAAGTTTGCGGAGCCGGTGATGCCGGCCGTTGTGGTGGACAGTGGGGACGTACAGGATAATGAGACTATGCAGCAGCAGTTTGATACTGAGGAAAACAGCCCAGAGACCTCCAACAATGGTTCTGGAGATGCCACTAAAGATGAACTAGTGGGGGAGGGAACCAAAGCTGAGGCCCCGGCTAGCAGCTTACTGTTCCCAGGGGGTGTTGATGATGCTGACAGTAGTGTAGCCAGCGAGGAACATTTACCTCCGCAGAAAGTGATCAGTGTGGATATTGTAACCAAAGTGCCCCCCTCGGACAAAACATGACCTGCCGTGACACAGTGTCTCTAGTCCTCCGTTATTGCCATTAATGACTAAACATTGCCTTTGTATTGATATACGCGCACATTATATATTATTATTATTATTATTATAGAGAAGTTCTACGGAATATAAGCACCATGTCTTTGTAGGAAAAAGAAAGTTTGCTGAGTTCACTTCACCTTTCATATTATCATCTTAACGGTTATTGAGAAACCTATTCTGCCTCTACCTGGTGGCATGTTAGGATTGTGGAAGTGAGAATATTTGACTGTATGACCACTTTTGAAAATATATTATCCCAAAAAGGTGAGTAAAATATGGCCCTGTAAAGGGATATTATGTTGAGAAAAACTATAATTTTTATAAAATGCATTGTCTAGATTTAATATGCTATGCCATCTCAAAAGGTATGTCATATTCTGTCAGAAAATAAAGATGGAAAATTTTTATATCACATTATCCTAGTCCTTTTACACACACCTAAATACAATTTTCTTCAAGAATTGATTATCACATCTCTGGGAATTACTATGCAATTAGACTTTTCTACAGTATCTGTGATCAAGAGAGTGTTAGGTATAATAATTATATCTAAAATGTTGATGAATATTTCCATTAGGGAAATGATAGGATTAAAAATGTTAGAAAGTGTTTTACAATTATGTACTTTCTGCAATCTGTGATATGTAAAAACTCTTTTAACTTTAATCCATTTTACAATCACCTGTTACATGTATACAAACATATCATCTTAACATCTTCCACTAACTTGCAAGACTTTATAATACAGGAGTAAGAACACATTAACTGGTGGTACATGAATAAACATAGGTAAAATTAGTTTGGAAAATGGTCTTTATAGTTCATCATATCCTGCCTCTAGGTTGGGAAGATATACTTTTTTTTTCTTGAAAATGATGAAAATGATATATAAGGTTGGGCTGGTTGTCTCATTGTTACATGCAGCTCCACATTATCATAATATGTAATAAACTCATCTCCACAACAGAACTCAGACTAGTTGTACTCCTCAATGTAGAGCATATATACCGTAAATTCCTGCGTACTACCCACTTCTTGCGTATAACCTGCACCCCAAACTGGGGAGAATCCTATAACCCGTTTTCGGATCTGAAAATTTCAATTTTAGTACTGTTGCAAGGTGATAAAAAACCCTCATATAACCCGAGCCCTATATAGGCATGTCTGGTATCAAATGAAAGCTGAGTTTGGTTCGCGTACAACCTGCGGGTAGTAGACTGGGATTTACGGTAGTTGACTCAGAGGCCCCTCCCCCTCCATGGTCATAGCAGCGGAAATGCCGTTTCGCTTTAAGGTTATGGATTTTTCCAAGATGGTAACCCAGAGGGCATAACCAAGATGGAGGACATCTTGTGGAAAATTGAAGCGTAACTGGTTGTCCATGCTCTGTATGACAAGGCACAGGGCACCATTCACAGCCTCCTACTGAGGCACACTAGTGACACCCAGTGAGAGGTAGAGGAACTAAATGTAACACTGAGAGCAATGGAGTAGACTGTGAGACCGGGAGTACACTAGAGACTGGGAGTAGCCATCTTTTGATGACGCACAGTTTGGCACGTTCGGGATGTATTACTCCAGACTGATGGCACACAGTTGTATGAGCCTGGAGTTTTCATTGCTTCCTGCTACATCTGCGCTTACAGCATATCAAAGGCCTGTCCCTCTCACACCATGTCTATGTGGTGTCGGAGGTTAAAGAACCCTTGCTTTTGGTAAATGTGTAGGAGCGGGATTTCTATCTTTTGGCTCATCTCATAGACTCGATCATCCTGGATATAATCACCCTGGGTAGGCCTTCGGCCTACCATCACTTGTGAAAAAGTTAACCTAATGGCAGTCTGGAAGCAGTGTGCCCTCCGGATGTTAAACTATCTCTCTAACTTATGAAAAACTGAAACTTGAGTAAGTCTCCTCTGCAAAGTCAATGGGACATTAAACTACATAAACCGTCACCGGCCTGGGCGCACAATCTACATGGGCGTCCTATGCATCAGACCACCCTCCTGTGACAGCTCTGCTCTGCTTTAGTACATTTCCTATGAACAAAAAGTGTAAAAGGATATGCAAATGAGCTGTTTTGACCATTACGAGCAGAGCGCAAGGTTAGCCAAATGGGCTACCCCCTGTCTGTAGTATACTGACCGGCCCCCAGTCTGGGGAATGGAGTAGGACCGAAAGATCCTTAACATATGTAGTTGGATCTAAATATTATTTTTATCCACAAACGTAGGTGGTTAATGGTGCTTTATATTTTATGGAATACAGCAGTCCCATTGACTTAACCCAAGAGGTCCGTATTACACACCCCCTGTTAAATAACCCATGGCCGTATTACACGACCCTGTGAGGTCATCAAAACGGTTGTTTGTTAACATTTGAACGGCGTAGAAAGAAGCCATTTTAGGCTATTTAGGCTCCCCCCTACCATAATTGACTCAGGGTTTAATTAACCCTGAGTAATATACACCTACCAATTTTGCATTTTAAGACAATTTTGTGACATAGGAGAATCGTTGTATTTCGGTTATCATTCGAGATAGAGAAATGCGGAAATGTCAGGGGACAGCATTTTCCTCAAAAAAAATTCTAAAAATCTCAATTTTTCTCAAAGATATTGAACTGCGATCTTCACGAACTTATTTCTCTCTTTCGCTATTATGGAAATGTACTAAAAAAAAGCTACCACCCGCTTTGGACACCCATAGACTTCAAGGCATAAGCGTTTTCAGCAGAAGATAGAAATGACATTTTGAGCGAATTTGCCCGTATTTCTCTCTCTCTACCCCCAAAGCGGGCAAAAACTGGGCACATTGATGGGGATAGGTGGTGGCAGATTCCCGCAGCCGGGCGCTGTTGCTCACACCCACCTGCTTGCCTACACCCACCTGCTCGCCCACACCCACCTGCTAGCCCACACCCACCTGCTCGCCCACACCCAACTGCTCGCCCACACCCAACTGCTCGCCCACACCCAACTGCTCGCCCACACCCAACTGCTCTCCCACACCCAACTGCTCGCCCACACCCAACTGCTCGCCCACACCCAACTGCTCGCCCACACCCAACTGCTCGCCCACACCCAACTGCTCGCCCACACCCATCTGCTCGCCCACACCCACCTGCTCGCCCACACCCACCTGCTCGCCCACACCCAACTGCTCGCCCACACCCAACTGCTCGCCCACACCCAACTGCTCGCCCACACCCAACTGCTCGCCCACACCCAACTGCTCGCCCACACCCAACTGCTCGCCCACACCCACCTGCTCGCCTGAAATGGAATAATATATATGTAAGACGCATGCTTCCTTTTAACTAGGAGATTGTTTCTGATGCCAGAATTAATTATTACAGAGTACCATATCTACCTGTACATATTAAGCCATAGACCTAGCTTACCCTGAGTCATCTGTGAGTTCACTCACACACTCAATTTCTTCCGTTTGTGTTCTTTCAATTTCCCATAAGGATCTCAACCAATATTTGGTTTAAAAGCATTTTACTCTGATGGTAATCTCAATGTTTTTAACCTATCCAAATTATACAAAATGTATTAAACCGGAATAGATATAAAAGACTTTCCCCATGGCATACAATCGGAACATCATACAAATAAGATAAAAGCCTCCCTCCCGCACCTCTTTTTCCCAAAAGTATCAGCAAAGCTGATAGTTTATTCATGCGGCCTTACAACGAATTTGTCATTATAACGAGAGTATGAGAGGGTAGCACTATATTGTATGGGGATATGAATAGGCCATTGTATTATGGTTATCAGGAAGTGCCGATGCTCATGCATGTATGCCCCATGACAATAAACGTGTCATGATGTGCATAACAAACATAAAATGCCTGCATTATATACATGCTCAGCAATATAAATCATGTGAAGAGTCAATATAACAATCATGATGGCCATGCACCTCTTAAAAATGCGTGAATAATGCATTAATTCCCACTACAGTGGGCCCATATATACGCTTTTCCATGTCAGCCTTTATTGATTTTCCTCATGTTACACTATATACAATTTGATATTAAGTCTCCAAGTCCCAAATTATGTATGAATGCTATTGATAGGTCCAGCAAAGCAGCCGAGAAAGCATATCAATCTTGTTTTAATATCAAGCCTATACATATCAAACTTGAAGTGGAAATTTTTCATAAATGATAATGTTTTGACAGTTGCTTTGCGATGATCATGATACTTGGCTATTTACTTAACTACCCATGCATCTTCCACGTCTGCTGATGCTACTATCACTAGTAGACTGTGAAGCGACGCAGTTTGGTGCCAGCGGGCATTCATTGGTGAGAAAAGGAGGCACAGCATCTGGTGACAATTACTTTGTTAAGTAATGACCAGCAGCTTTACAGACATGAGGCACAGAACATCCCATCGTGTGAATAATAAGGTACTGTAGAACTATTAAATCAATTTCAATTTCAATTTTGTTTATTCACATCCTCATGGGAGGTAAAGGAAAGGAAATAAGAGAATAATCTTTTTAGGCCAAAAGAAAAGGTGTGCTTTAGGCCACCCGACCCTAGATTAAAAAAAGGGCTGACCCTAGCACATTTTCAAGATTTATTTTTGGGTACGTGCCAGTTTTAACGGTTCGTAAATTAGACAATTATTAAGGATTTTACAGCAAATTTTGTAAAATGATCTTTTCCCCCCAAAATGGACAACCAGAATACATTATATATCAGGCAAGACCAGATCCAGGGGAGGGGAGAGATCCTGGCGGTCTGCACCCCATTCCTTTTTGAATTCTTTTGCAATATTTTCATCATGGTGGTGTTGCTTTTCTCTACTTTGATGTTTCGAAGGTAGGGCCTCCTTTAGGACATACATTAGGGGATTTTCCCCCTTTTTTTAAATAAGGTTTCTAGAAATGGTAGAAATCAAAAAAAAATCATCAGGCAATGGCAGTTCTGGGTGGTGGAGGGGGAGGGGGCATGGGGGTATGGACCTGACAAATCTTTTAGATTTCAAAAGAAAATTCTCTTTGTATTTTGATCCACCATATTTAGTTGTTGTTGTTTTTTTCTATATGTCAGTTTAATAAGTTGGACAATTATTAAGGATTCCTCCACAAGAATTATAGAATCATCTTTTTCAAAAATGGCCCACCAGAATATCTTGTACATCTTATACAGTCTTGAGGGCCTGGACCCCCTCACCGCATGTCGCGACATGATGCTTCTCAAAATAATCGTACAACATTAAGGATCATTCTGAAAAACTTGTGGCGGGACCCTGTAGAGATGCTCAGAACATTTAGAAACTCAATAACCCCACCTGGTGGACATTCCCAGAATCTTTAGAAACTCACAAACTCCCCCTGGTGTGTGTTGGTCCAGGGCCAAATTTTGAAAACGGTAAGTTTCCTAAAGAAAGCCTCAAACCCTCTGCCCTAAGGTTTATAAGCAGGAACCCTACCGACTGAGCTAACAAGGCAAGTGTGAGCAAGGCCTATTGATGACACAGTCAATGGTTCATGACTATAGTTTAGAATGTTTCATTTGGATAATATGTTGGATATTTATTTCTTAAGTTATCATAGAAATTCAATGGTAACCCACTCTGATATTTTGATATATTACAGTACGGATATGTCTCCAACTTATGACTAGATTTGATGAGGAGTACATGCGCCATTATCAAAGCTGCCATACCATCTCAGACACCCAAACCTATTTTTTCTCATTTGATTCTCAGATGATTGTATAATCTGTTCCCTCTTATAATCTACCCTTTATTCTGACAAAAATATCTTAACATTATGTTAGACAGGACTCCAATCTCAACTACTATTTATATTCTGTAAGGGGTTTGATTATTTAGTGTTGACAAAAACCATCAGGTGGCAGTACTGAGTGGAGAAGAGCTTGGAGGCTTTTCATTACTTAACTCACAAGCACAGTCTACTAGTACCTGGTGTATCCCGTAGATGGCACTATCTTGTTGATGTAATTAAAGTGGCATAATCACTGAGCGTATCCCACTCGCAGTTCTAGTACTGCTCTAGTCTGCTATGTGGTAAGTGTTAGTGGTGAGAATGCCCCTTTAATTGCTGAATAGAATGCTGGAAGCATTTTATTTTTCCTCATCTATTTCCTTAGATTTGGCATGATTAAAAGACAACAAAATATGTTGGGATGCTACCAGTAAACTAAATACAAGGAGACTCTTTACAAATATGCAGAAATTGAACTTTCTATGTATCTGAGGTGGTACAGTAGCTTTAACAAATGCCATGTCATTAGGACAGAACTCTATCCTTTCAATGTTAACCCTTTAAGGATGGCATAGTGCCTTAATGCATCATGCCTTGGTCGTCATGATGCATGAATGCAGCCCTGGTGAGTAACTCGCCAGGGCTGCATTCAAACATCATGTCGACCATATATGGTTGAGACACTCCTCAAGGGTCGGTATAATGCACCAATGCAGCACCGTCGAGTTACTTGCCAGGGAAGCATTGGTGCATTATGGTGACAAGTGTCATCTTTTAGCGACATCTGTCCTTTAATGTTTGAAGTTGAAGTTTGAAGTTTGTAAATTTTTATTGGCTATAAGTCATAACAAAACAGATGCTCTTCGTAATACAGCCAAGAAGAATTGATAGAAGATAGTCACATAAATACAATTGAGATAATACAAATTGGCGTCGTCCGTTCCATAATCGACCTCTCACAAAGAGTACTTGAGTAGTAATAAATGGTTTCCACGAGCAAACAACTAATATCATTGGGACAGACCTCTGTCATTTTCAATGTTAAGATGCACATTCTGCGGACAGCTGCAGGATCAATATGGCTTGGTCAATGACGTCCATATTTGGGGTTGAGCATTGATTATATGTTGTAAATGACCTATAAAGTTGAGGCTCCACTAACAGATTTTCTACTCGGATCGGGGCTATTCTCATGATTTTGACTCAGTTATATACCACAATAATTATATACCTTAGGCAGGGAACACGTTTCCACTGCCCTGAGTGGCATAACTGAGCTTTTTAAGACGAATATCAGAAAATTTCTTGATGTTTTTATTACCAGAACTTTCAAGTTAAAAAAAAAGAAGTAAGATCCTACCTACTTACCCTAGATTTTTTGGACCATGTTGCTTGAAACACACCTTTTTCAGCCTTAGTGAAAACCCCTGTGTGCTAATATAGCTCAAAGGGGTCCGCTGTAATGGCCCTAGTAGCAAGCCCGCACGGGGCCAATTTGGTTTTAGCTCGGATTTGCTGTTTGAAGTCGGGCAAAACTGAGCTGGGTTTCATGTTGGGCAGATGGCTGGGCTGAAGTGTGGCCCCGATTGGGCTGCCCATTTTGGGCTCAGATCAGTTTCAAAGCGGGCTGCCCGATTTGGGCTCAGATCAGTTTCAAAGAGGGCTACCCGCTTTGGGTTCATGTTGGCCAGATGACAGGAAACCCGTCCAAAACCCGTTCTGAGCCCAATTCGGGCAGCCCACTTGGGGCCACACCAAAACCCAGTGCCCTAAACCAACGGATGCCCGTCGGTTAGCCCACTCCGGGCCGATGAGGGCTGAGGTTGGGTTTGGACAGGGCAACTGGTCTAATAGTTCTGATGATTGACACCAGATGTCACTACTATACAATATCTAGAGTTTTCCAACAAAGCCAGATGAAATTGACATTATATAATAATATAATAAAATGTTAAAGTGATGTAGAATAGGAAACAATAAATAGATGTTCTCACAGTTTGGAAATAAGATAGAATATATATTTGAATGATGAAAAGGAGGTTCTCTAAGCAGCTATCCAGTGTAAACACTATTTCTGTGGCATTACAATCTTAATACAAGACTCATGTGCCCCATGCAGGTATGAACTATGGCTTTGAAGGCCAATGTGAACCATAGACACTTGTCTATGCTGCATGTGGCTCAAACCTGATGATAATAGGCCTGCTTGATACTTCCATTATTGGGTAGGAAGAGTATGATTATGCCTTGGGTTGATTAGCAGGACCTAGGATATCTGGTTCAACAAATACAAGAAATCATTGGAGAATGATTGAATAGATTCTAAAAACCCATAATTATCCGATCTTAGCCCGCTTTCAACCCGTCCAAAGACCGATCTAAGCCCGCTTTCAACCCGTCCAAAAACCAATCTGAACCCACTTTCAGCCCGTCCAAAAACCAATCTGAGCCCAAAGTGGGAAACCCGTCCAAAAACTGATCTGAGCCCAAAGTGGGCTTCCCGTCCAAAACCCGATCTGCGCCCAACATGGGAAGCCCGCACGGGGCCAGACCAAAGCCCAGTGCCCTAAACCGACGGGAGCCCGTCGGTTAGCCCACTCCGGGCCAGACTTGCAAACACAGTCTGGCCCCGTCCGGGGCCACAGTGTGTTTGCTACTAGGGCGATTGAACCTTGCCTAATGGGGTACAGAAAACATTTGGACCCCCCTCGTCGGTTGGAGGGGGAGGGAGAAAAAAGACGTGAGAATCCACTGATCCCCTGCTGTTGACTAACTTCATGAATAATCCATAATAACATTTTTTTAAATACCTTTGGCATGGCTGTACATAGTCTTTCATTAATTCTTGCAGATTATTAAAAGAAGAACAAAAATGTTCAAGATAATATTCCTCAGTATTTTGACCATGAGTGCTCAGGCTTCAGTTTCTTCAGGTAGGTCTGAACACATTATACTTGTTCGATATGGCAGTTCAATGTTATGTTTGCACACTTTAAAGAGGCCACACCAAATAAGAAAGTTGGTCTACGGATTTCCCGCACCTTTTTTTTTTTTTTTTGTTGAAAAAATATTGTTTCTATGGACTGCACCAGCATCATTTCCTAAAGATTTTAATTTTTGATTTTCGTTGGTGGACTTTTCTTTTATCGTGGGCCAGGAAATATCAGTTTGTAAAAAAAAGAAAGGAAAATTATTTTCCCTCAAAAAAATTGCCCGCTCCCCTTGGTTCAAGGTTGAAATCCGCAGTCCACAAAAAAATGAAAAAGAAAAAAATAATAAATCACCCACACTCACTAATTTCTTTAGACCAACTTTTTAATTTTGTGTGCCCTAAAGATAACATGTTATTGAGAGGTGAGATTTGTCATGATGTATCAATCCAGCCATGTAATGGTGAGTAACCCAGTGTTGCATTGGTGCATCATGCCGACCCTTTTTAAATTTATAAAAATTTTGCAGTGTGTATTTATTCATGAATGATATTTCAAAATATAACAATCAAAAATGTATGTGAGCTTCATGGTGTAATGTATCCAAATTTGTCACAATCATAATTATAGGGTCTAGTGCCCATCACTTGTTATTCAGAGAACATGCGTATTATCAAGAAGTAAAGCATATAAAAATAAATATTTGATATCGCTATCAATCAATGTCAATGTCAAATTAACAATTGTCAAAAACATGCTAAATTGTGTTCGCAGTAACTTAAAATAGTTTCTTTTTTTCCTCGACACCCATATGAACATATTTGGGAGGACTAACAGCCCGGTTGTGGTCAGAATGATGGACCAATGCAGCCCTGGCCAGTTACTAGCAAGGGCTTCATTCATGCATAATTATGACCAAGGGCATGATGCACTAATGCACTATGCAGCCCTTATTGGGTTAAGCATTCCGATTTAGATCTAGTTTGACATACACTTGACAAAAACTCTGCAGCAAAAGCAAAGGCATTTACTTCATTTAATGGTGAATACGGCACTCCCATTGACTTAACCAAGGAAGGCCATATTTCACACCCCTGTGAAAAGGCCCTCGTCCATATTTCATGGCCTGTCCAATCATCAAAATTGTTGATTTTACCACTAGAAAGTAGCTTTTTCAGAACAGTTAAATTGGAATTTTGCCAAATATTGTTAATAATGACATGAAATAAACACAAAGGAGCAGTCATAGAGTTCCCCACTGAGGGTTACTTCACCCAACTTTGCCTCGTGAAATAAACCTTTTTTTATTTAACCGGTCATAACATAGAACAATGCCACATTAAGATCTTCAATACATATGTGAATACACATAAGACATTTTATCATTAGGTTGAACAGGTTTTTAGTTGACCTTCAGGCTCCAGCCACTTTTTGCTGCATAGATTACAGTCTGGTAATAAACTATTTACATACAACAGATGAATATATACAAATGAATGAGTTGGTACAAAATAAGAAAAATTATTTCACGTTTAAACCGGTATTTCAGTAGAGTTAAGCGTAGAGGCTTTAGGAGATAGAGTTTTTAGGTGAGGTGGTACATATCATTATGGTCATAGTGCAGGAAACATGAACTGGTTCATACATGTCCAATGAGTAAGAGATTTAAATCCCCTTAAACATTTATCTCACCATCAATCGTTTCAAGAAGAAAACTCCAATGAACAATTTTCTATTTTGTCATTATCATTTCTATTTAAGTGGATAACTGCTATACTGATCATGAAGCTACCAACCTGGCACTGAACAAGCCTACATACTCCTCACCACCAGCTGCAGGGGGTGACAGGGCCTCTGCTGTTGATGGAGATCGTATTAACATTGGAACATGTAGGGCTTTGAGAACATAAATTTACTCCTTGATCCTTAAATGAAGTGAAGAAATGATATCTATATAGTTAAAAGGAAGCATGTATCATCTTTTAAAAAAGATATACATATATACATATAGATAGATAGATAGATAGATATGCATTATAGATATGTATATATGCATATTAAGTGTGTGTGTGAATGTATACTCTTTTATATAATCATTGTATGTCATGTCTGATATTTCTGTATTGGCAAGTTGATTGAGGAATACATAGGACAAAACTGATTAACATTAAAATTGCCATTAACATTATATATGTATAGGAGCTTCTTTTAAATTAAGCATATTGGACATACTCGAGTGCCTCTTTAATCATGAATAATTATTGCATAATCCCTGCAGCCGTCTGTTTTGTCAGCCAAACTCTCCCACACCCGTGGTTAGTCGTAGATATAGGGTCAGAAACTGCAATCAATACAATCGTGTTTACATCCTCAGCATGTGAGTATTAACAAAATATCTCATTCATTTCACAGCCAAAAATAATTTTCTTATCTAAGAAAAATTAGATAAATAAACTCGCCTAAACTCGGTTTCATCTTACCGTTTGTTTAGAAGGAAATTCTCTTTTTTTCTCTTAAAACTAGCCATTTGTCCGCCAGGCGAGTTTATTTATCTTATTTTCTTAAAATGTGAAAATTATTTTTGGCTGTGTTTCTATCAATAACAGGAGCAGTATATATATTGGCCCTTCCCATATTGATCTATCATGCACTAGTATCAGGGGAATCTTGTGGTTTCATCTCACTTTTTGGTTAGAAGGAAAATTCATTCTGTGAGTCAATGTATGATTATTGATATTCACCCTGGTAAGGAAGCACATTTATATCAGGTTTATAAGCTGGAATTTACGGCAGTAAATTAAGGTTGGGTTGGACGATGTGTGTGCCGTGTAAACTAGTTGTGTCCTTTAAACTAATCTTAATTTTAGCCATGAAAACATAATCATGATATAATTGACCCAGGGAACCCTGGGTCTAAGGGAGACGGCTTTGACAAAAATGAGTAGATTTGCAGCCAAACTTTGATGCGACTGTATAAATTTCCTGTTGCATATTTTGAATAAAGAATAGCACTGCAACTAACTTACAACCTATGTCTGTCTACCCCTTCATCCAAAGATTTGAAAAAAATAACCTTTCCTAGTGAGAAAGATGGGAGAAAATTAGTCAATTTGATTCAAAATATACCTCTCTGTGAACTAATGCTAAAGAATAGCAGAGTAACCTTGAATCCACCCTTTAAAAGGGTCACGTTCACACAGACACCCATAGATCTCAATGTTAAAGGGAAGGTGAGACTGTTTTATGAGACGCTTTTGGTGCAATTTCCACTCTGGAAAAAGGTCAGTGGAGACCAGGTGATCTGTAAAGGCCAAATCACCTGGTTGGGGAGTTGGTACTTGTGTTGGGTCTTGTGTTGGGCCTTGTGTTGGGACTTGTGTTGTGTCTTGTGTTGGGACTTGTGTTGGGACTTGTCTTGGGTCTTGTGTTGGGACTTGTGTTGGGACTTGTGTTGTGTCTTGTGTTGGGACTTGTCTTGGGACTTGTCTTGGGTCTTGTCTTGGGACTTGTGTTGGGCCTTGTGTTGTGTCTTGTGTTGGGACTTGTGTTGGGTCTTGTCTTGGGTCTTGTCTTGGGTCTTGTCTTGGGTCTTGTCTTGGGATTTGTGTTGGGAATCATCAGTTATTAGAGCCTTGGGTCACATGTGATGTTAATCACACAATCAATCTTTGTATTTTACTGATTCATAAACCAGTAAAAGACATACTAGTTATTCAAACGTAATGCGGCACTGTTTTTTGTAATTCCTGTATTTTATTATGAATTTGCAGCAAGGATAACTGAAAATGTAGGCTTCCTGGTGGGAAATTCATTTGATGTTGACAGCTTTAATCCACTGACCACATCAAACTTTCAAAACTGTAAAGATTATCCGTCTGTATCAATCGGCGAGGTCATCTATGCACACTGCATCAGCACAGTCATAGGGAGATATGTGTCCATATACTTGACTGGAGAAAGTGTAACTCTAGAGGTTTGTGAGATGGAGGTTTATGGCACTCCAGGTAAGATGTATTAAGGGAGTGATCATTTTTTATCAACGGGGGGGGGGGGGGTGTAAACAATTTGGACCCCTCTTGGGGGGGGCAAAAAAATTAATCTGTTTTGGGCCAAAAAGCCCGCCCGTTACTATGTTTCAAAGGGCCCGCGCGCGCGCCGATTTCCGACCTGTAGGGGGGGGTAAAATATTTCGACCCGTTGACCGGGGGGGTGAAAAAAATTTCGCGCGGAAAACCACGCCCCCCCTGTTGTTAAAAAATGATCACCCCCTAATGTCTGTTGGTGTTAACATGAAGAGGGCAGTGTCACATTTTGTTTATAAGATATCAATCCTTAAAGTGACATGGTCCAATGATGAGGACTCAAAAGTTGATTTTGCTAAAAATGAACCAAAATATTAAATATGACCACACTACATGTCCCACTTGCGTTATCAAATATTATTCCACAGAATAGCTCACTTTAAGTCCACCCATTGAAAATACATTGTAAATGACTATACCTGTGCTATATGGGAGCCTCTGAATTGGGGGTTATTGGCCACCAAGGATATTTTATGGTGCGCCATAGTATACTCCAAATATGATCCCAGTAAACAAAAAACGTTATGGAACGTTTTATAACGTTATATAACGTTGTCTAACGTTCCTTACTATGGCATAACGTTATACAAAATTTCATAACATTATTTTGACGTAAAATAACGTTTTTTTTGTTACCTGGGATACTGTAATAGCACATTTCGTTATGATTTAAAATATGGAAAAAAATTTGACTATTGGTGTCACTTTAAGGACGGCATAGTGCTTCAATGTGCTGGGACCTTTGATGCATGAATGTAGCACTGGTGAGTTACTTACAAGGGCTGCATTCATGCATCATGCTGCCCAAAGGACCGACGCCTTCCTGAAGGGCCTGCGTGATGCACCAATGCACCAATGCCGGCGTGATGCACCAATGCATTAAAATTAGTACCATTGTAATTGCGTTAGATTCCCAATTGTTTTGTATTACTGTTACCGTAATACATGTCCATATAACCAAGCTCTTCAAAACTGCATTCCATTGTTAAAAAGCAACAAAAAAAATACTATTAAATTGAATTGATCTGATTGACACAGTTTATCAACATGACGATTGGACATGTCTCATGCCTGGGATCAGAGAAACTGCAAATATTGCCAGAGGAAAGACTGCATATCAGAGCGGCACCGAGTATGTATTAGGCCACTCCAATGATTTATTTTTTTGCAAATTTTAATGATAACAATTGATAGATATGGGCATATTTGGTGTCAAATTAAAGCTTACAGTGCTGCAAATGCAATGGCCTAGAGGCAACATGCAAATTCACAATTTCCTCAGATCATTGATCTTTGAATTACTAAAATGTCAATTGTTTTCACCGATAGCCTAAATTCCCCTACCCATAAGGTACTAAGCAAAGATGTTTAGGGGAAGATGGGGGAATACGGGACACCTAAGGGTTTGCATGCAATTTCTGCCTTACTGGTAACCATAAGCAAAATATTTTTTTACCTACTTTTTAAGCATTCCTCTTTTATATTTAACTGTGTCCAAGAAAAATTTGCTCAAACCCCCTAAGGTACTATGGTTGTAGTTTATAATTTCAAAGATTTTGTGACCCATATTACCCCACGGTGGGGTAATATGGGTCGCCATTGTGGGGTAAGATGGAACGGAATAGGAATCGTCAGTGAAAATGGCCAAATATCTTTCATGCATGGGTGGAATTCTTTGAATGGGAAGCCTTTGAGGTACCTTAACAAAATATATGATGATTTAAACTGTCCCAAAACAATATAAAGATACTTTGCTACCTCAATGAGTGTTATATGTACATTTCCTGTCGAGAGAATTTGTCAAAATATAAAAAAAATAGCAAAATTTGGCAAAAATGGAGTGTTTACATCGTTTCCATGGTAACCACGCCGTCATGATATACCCAAAACCCAATCTAGTAGATGGGGCTCCTATAGGCCTACAGCTTTAATTCAAGCTATTTTGTGACCATTTATGTTGAGATACACACTAGAAACAGCAAAAATTGTGAATTGTCCTTGATGTTCAAATTGACCTTGACATTTCTTGTATTCTCATGCCCCCTTTTGGAAAATGGCCGCCACACAAAGCATGACCATATGCAAATTTAAAACATGAAAAAAAATCTTACAAAGAACTAAGTTTATTTAGATCTTGAAAAAAAAGTAGTGTCTGCAAAGACACTCTTTCGTGTGGAAGGTTTAAATGAGGTTAATGGCTTAACATTTTTGTAAAAAATATATATACAAATTGCCATAGGGATTGCCTTTGACCTGTATTACCCCACCAAAAAATGAGGTTGGGGTAATATGGGACACCACACAAATAGTGGTGTCAATTCCTAGACACTTCACAGAAAATAACCAAACCATATTTAATTTTATAAGCTATTGGGTGTTTTATCCTTGGCACCTGAAACCAGAATAAATATTACCATTTTGCTCAAACTAGGGGCTTACATACATGATGATGTGTCTAATCATGCTTTACTAACCAAGATGTCAGCCCTCAATATTCCAGGCATTCAATTTTATTTTCCGCGTATAATTCAAATAATAATTCCTCCAACAACATAATGAATGCTGCAATATATATGATCTGATGCCTACCTTTTCATATAAAACCAAAACTGAGTTCTTAGTGTTACCTTTCAGCAAGAAATATCAGTCTGAAATGAGAGTGTCCCTTATTACCCCATGGCCCGTATAACCCCATCTTCCCTTTTATGACCTGTTGAGCACACCTGAACATTATCAGATCAGTCTCATGAACTTGGGCCAATGTTTTTGTCTCTGACTGGGTGCTGTCTCTGACCAGGTGCTGTCTCTGACTGGGTGCCGTCTCTGACCTGGTGTCAGAAAATGTTTTTTTTTATAATTTTCTAACCTATACTTTTATATATAAGGATTTGTAAAACATATTTGGCAGTTGTTATATACCCAGTAATTAATTAGCCTCCTGCTGTTGGTAGAAGATAGCTGAACTGCGAAAGTGACGTCCGGTCAGAGACGGCACTTGGTCAGAGACGGCACCTGGTTAGAGACAAAAACATTGGTCCAAGTTCGTGAGACACAGCCCTCAGCAATGAGATCGAACTCATTTGATTACCGTAAAACCTCGCGTAGAAGCCGCAGCTCGTAAGTGAGTCAGACTCAGCTTTCTCTTGATACTAAACATGCCTATATAGCTTATACGAGAATTGATACTACAGTATCAAATTAGTAATTTTCAGACCCCCTCTGCGGCTTATACAATTTGTCAAAGTCAGGGGGTGGCTTATGTGCGAGTTAGGCTTATACGCGGGGTTTTATGGTAAAGTCAAATGGTTGAAAGTAAAGTATATTTCATGTGTGACTACAATAGCAATGTTCTCCCTCAGAAATGGTGGTGTCGCCTCGAGAGGTGTGGATGGAAATGATAACACCCATTTTTACGACTCAGCTTCTTGCACAGACAGTGCGTGGGTATCAAAACCATGGTGGCTTGTGGACCTGGGGGCAGAGTATTCTGTGAGCATTGTGGCACTCGTGAACAGGGCCGATCATGGCTTGAGTAGGTTTAGATATACTATTTTGTGCTCATTTACAGGGGAGGGGTGAAATTCCATGTGTATCTAGATGCAATACAGGTGATTTTTTTTAATTTTTTTATTTAACCGTTCATAATATACAGGGTGACATTAAGATCTTCCCGGTTAATTTTTCGCGGGGGTTGTCCATCCAGTGAAAAAACATCATAATTATAGTTTATCATACGCTTAAACAGTTTCTTTAGTTGACCTTCAGGCTTTACCCGCATTTGGCTGTGTAGATACAGACTTGTAATTTTACTAGATTCAATAGGACATATAGCAGTAGAGTACTAAAATATAGTCACTCCAAAAAATAAAATGGTTTCTCATCACTGCACATCATAAAAATTGATCATGAAAAGTCTGAATTTCCCTATATATTGCAGCCCAAAGTAAAAAAAAAAAAAAAGAATAAATAAAAAAACGTCCTCCTCATATTTTTCACTGCTTGGTGATGAGAAACAACTTCCTTTTTTTTGAGTGGCCTTATAGATTATAATTTTGTCCTCAGGTGGACAACCTTTTGTCTGATTGTATCTTGGTGATCTTTTGACATGATAAATGACAGGATCCTCTCAGGGGTGGATCCAGGATTGTGGGAAAAGGGGGGCGTGATATAGGCAATATACTAGGGGTATTAAAAGATTTTACATTAGAATGTGCAGAAAAATAGGGGGTTGCATGCCGGGTCCGCCCCCCCCCTAAATCCGCCTCTGCCCTCTGTATTATGTTGGTTCATTATAGAGCGTGATATCTTGACAGGTTTCCGCCTTCATGACTTCACCATATATGTTGGAGGTATAGGTGACTCAACGACCACTTTTGATGCATCAAATTATGAAGTATGTGCAAAAATATGTGGTCAACAAACCGATAGGAAACATGCGTATTGGTGTAATCGTGAGCTCATCGGGCAGAGAGTTGCTGTCCAGATAAACACAACAATTAAGCTCAACCTGTGTGAAGTTGAGGTCTATGGAAAACCTTTTCAAGGTGCAAAGCAACGACTATTATGATTACCGTATCCAATAAGCACCCCTCCAAACAGCACCCTGGGATTGGACTCCACAACTACTGTCTATTCCCACGTACTACTTTATTCTCAAGAATATCTTGCGCCTTTTCTGGTGTTTTAGTGACATCCTCAGATTTGCCCCCAGTCGTGAACATTCAATTCCCGGGTGCTGTTTGAAGGGGCCCTGCCTCCAATAAGCATGCCCCCATTTTTGGGCCTTTAATATTGAAACTAGAAAATGCCAAAATTCCCACAATTTTTGGAGACAGTTGAATCAAAGTGCTCAAATGCCATTAAAATAATTTCATAAGCACCCAGGGCGCTTATTATGTCGAGTACGGTGTATTAGTAAGAGCATCCAGACACATGGAGAAATCAAAGTATTATCATCCAGTCTTTGCGAAAACATGCAGGACAGTGGCAATGTCCACCTAAAATGACACCGGTCCAGCAGATTGACAAGTGTAGCAGGACCGAATGTCCAGTCACATGTTCGGCGTTCATTTTATACCTAAAATGCATAAATTGTCAGATATGTGGCTATCTGGTCCTTTAAAAATGTAGCCCATCCTGCAACATTGAAAATTTTCAGGACCGAATGTCCTGTGGGAAAAGGTTTTTGCAAAGACTGATCATTGAGAGTTAGACATTTCAACTTTTAAATAGTAGTGTGCACATAGGGGAACACACATCAGCCATACTATAAATTTCATTCCACTTCTTTCTACAGAACTTATAAGATTCCCGTGTCTTATTCCCGGATTGAAGTGGGTTCCACCCAAACAAGAGCTCCTCCTTGACCAGGATGACAGCACCTGTGTTACTGCTGATGACTTCATGACTAACAGAATTGGTCGAGTCATGCTGGTCGTGCCATGGGACCCGACTGCTAAAAACTCCCTTGATGACAGCGCTGCCTCCTACAGATGTAAACCTGATGTTTTTGTCAATGTAGTTCATGATGCAGATATCGATATATTTGTAATGCGCGGAAATGGCACACAGCCTGATTCAGGACCAGATGGAATACTGCTGCATTATACAACATGTGCTGTCATAGTGCAAAGCAATAACAATGGACTGCTTCATACAAAATTCAGCTGTAGGTGTGACACTCTATGTCACATCAACATCAAAGTGTCATCAGCCATTCCCTATGGTCAGAATAATGCAAGGATCTGTACCGTGCAGGTATATGACTAACTTCCTATAGGTCTTTTTACGTAGACCACAGGTCTTTTTACGTAGACCACAGGTCTTTTTACGTAGACCGCAGGTCTTTTTATGTAGACCACAGGTCTTTTCACGTAGACCACGGGACTTTGGACAGAGACACAGTTACTCCTCTTGGAAGGTAACTGTCTGCCATGACGTACTGTAATTGAGCTTTCAACCAGAGGCATTGCCACACAGCTAGACGTACTGTAGCATTCAATGAATTTCATGTATTTACTTGCAATATGATCCATGAATATTAAAGTCATGTAATTTTCTTACTGCTGCAATAAAGGGAAGGTGTACCCCAAAAGTAATGTTTTTTTTTTCTTTTTTGGCATGACATCTATGATGTAGGCCAGTAAATACCGCAGAAGGGAAGGGACACGTGAATACAGATAAGGCCAAAAAAAAGAGGTTTGTTTCAGGTCACCCGACCAACCCTATCAAAACAGGGCCGACCCTAGGTTTTTTATGCAATTTTGAAAAGAAAATAATATGTTTACCCCTTTTTGGTAATTTTAGGGCCTTCAAAAAAGCTGGGTGGTATTTTTATGTTAAAAAAAAAGTTTAAAAAAATAAATCCGACCCTACATTTTCTTGCCATGTTACCTGAAACAAACAAAGGAGAACATCAGTGATGTTTACGGAAATGAATGTACAACTACAATATCCACACAAAACAAGAGCATATTTGGATATGTATGGATATTTCTGCTATCACAGATCAAGTATTTACAATCCAAGAACGTATTCGACGTAATATTAAAGCGCACACACCCCGTTTTTGGCCAATTTTTATACTACAAATAACCAAAAATATCTCTTTTTACCCCAATTAAACTCTTAAGGTGGGTCGCTACCCTTTGATCAAAGTTAACAGAATCTCTCTATTCTTTTCCTATATGCAGTCTAGATCATATAGAATCGGAAAATAAAAATAAAAATGGGGGGTCCCGAGCTACTTTTTATTTTGAAAAAATAAAGTATTTACATTTTTCACAAAAAAAAATAGAAAAAAATGTGAAAACTTCCATGATTTCTTTTCATATCAACAATTAGCCACAGAAATGTAAAACTTCACATGTAAAAACGCCTATATATTCCACTTTACTGCAAAAATAATTTTACTGTTGTATGCAATGGCATTCTGGGTAAAAATATGATGTTTCCGGAAAGAATAGGAATGTAGGGGTTTACTACGGTAATCATTTCTATCCAGGTGACCGAGGAGGGTTAGTTCGGGTTGTTCCCGCCTGGCGTTAGTGTGGGCGGTATCCCAGAGGGGGCGACTGTCCTCTCTCGGGTACTGCGCACCACGTTTCAGGCGGGAACTTACCGACACGTGACCATGTCGATTTCATATCCAAAGGGGGTATATAAACCTCCCCTCCTCGTATAGTCGCCAGTCAGTGCAGGCCCGGCTGACTCCCAGCATTACCCTACCCCAATCACTAGATTGAACCAGGACTGCTTCGTCTTACCCTTCGGGTTAAGACTAGATTCAATTGTAATAGGGATACGTTGAATAAAAACACTCTTTCTACTTCGCACTTGGAAACTGACGTTCTTGTTCTCTTTCTGAGATTCCGAACCACTACACTGGTGCCGTGACCAGGATCAGTTTTCGAGTAGCAGTCAGGTGAACCTGGCCGGAGTAGAGAAGGATGGGGACGGTAACGTCCCGGAGCGGAACAACCCAGTTGTTCCGACCAGTTTCGAGGGTTACATACGTGAAGCCGAAGGAACTTTGAATCCAGGGGTGACCTTGGAGGAAGGAGAGTTGGAATCCACCAGAATGGACCAACTGGATCCAGAAGAGGCGAGGGGGTTCACACCGAACTTCATTGCCACTCGGGGTCAAATCATGTTGAACACTGGCCGTTCTTTGTTCAACACGACTGATTCAGTGTTCTTTCCCGGAGGAAAGAAGGGAGGGAACCAGAAAGGCTCATTTCTGGACCCGACGGTACTGGAAATACCGCGGAAACCCCTTCGGGTCGTACCCGAAGGAGGTCCCGTCATCGGGACCCGACCTGATCTCAATCAGGACAACACTTTGGACCGGGACAACGCTTACCGGAACAAAGAAGAAATGAACAAGCAGTACGACGCTCTGCACGACGAACTAATTTCGTTGATCTCTGAAAGGGATCGGTACATCCTAGAAAATAGGCAGGTCCATCAAGATATGGAGTGGAGAACGGATCAATTGACTTGTGACAACCAGCTGATCCAAGATCAGATGGAGAAGAATCAGGAAATCCTGAGGGATGAGAAGAAAAGATTATCCGAGTTGGGTCAAGCTAACCGGAAGTCTTATGCCTGTCAACAGCAATATTAGGCGGACCTAGAAAGATACTCTAGGGAATGGCACGCCGCCAAAGACGCCTGTAACCAGCAGGTTGAGGACAATGAGGCAGTAAGAGCTGCTATCATCGAAGTGAACGAAGAGCTAAGTCAGAAAAAGCTAGAGAGCATGCAGGCAGTATCCATACTGGAAGCCAGACGGGTAGAGTTGGAAATCTACCTAGGCAACCAATAGGTACCAGACCCAGAGGTGACCCTCACCCCTGGGGAAGGAGTAGAGAACCCTCCACTCCAGGGAGTTCTAAAAACCAACACCCGCTACCCTTCCGGGGGACAGGTCGAGAAGGATGTGTATTATGCATCTGCTCCCCCAGGTCCATCGGTAACTATCGACCCGACGGCATATTCCGCAGGGAATACGTCGGGAGTCACTAGTTATGACACCTTGAACCCCTTTTCTGGGGATAGTCCATCTCGGTATGGAGCTGTTCCACCCCTTCGGGTACGAACAAAGACACCACCACCCATGAGGATCAACAAGGTGGGTGGTATGGTTATGATAATTGGGGCGACCTGATCTTTCATCATAACCAGACGATGAAGACAGGAGCTGGGAGGACTCCGGGCAGGCAAGCCCAGGGGCACGCTACCTGAGGCAAGAAAGCCGGGGAAGGACCTTCTGCTGGATGGTCTGGGGACCAGAACCCACAGTACCCTCGTACTGATAGTCCTGATCAGCCTAGAAATAGTCAAGGAAGTCGGCCCAGGCCCCAGCACCATGACCAGGCAACAACAGGACATGATCCCACCTACCCGGGTACCACCTCTCACCCTCGACCCACCCGGTTTGCTGGGAGCGAACCAGTCTCCCCAGTCCGGCCATTGACCCGAAGAACCTCAATGGCCCCCGGACTGAGACAGGTTTATGATACTGATCCTTGTATCAAGAGCCTTGGCTTGGATAGCTATAGCCGGGGACAGGATGCCACTGAAGTAATGGATTGGAGCCGGAATCTATCAGACCAGCTGATAGAAGGGGCCACCAGAGGTGCCCGACGCACCGCCAGGATCACCAAACCAAAAAGGACCCTGGAAGGACGAATATCAGATATTTGTGGATGACTGCAAATACAATGGATGGTCCAAAGAAGACTCATTAGGAGCCTTCGTCATCTGGCTAAATGATGGGCCAGGTAAATCCGCCGTCTCCCAATGGAGAAGTACATATGGCCCTTCGGGTACATATGATCAGCTAGAAAGTACTGCTGTATATATCTTCGGGAACCTGGTGACCGTGGATCTTCAAAGGACGAACCCAGAAACCAAAGGAGTCCCCGAAGATATATGAGTAGTATAGTATGTATCGGAACGGGACTATGGTTAACTACTGTTTATTACTCAATCGATATGCAGCCAATCAGAGGCCGCCATTTGGTCACGTGACCCGTTGCCATGGTAACGTGACCTACTTAGGGCTCTCAGCCAATCAGAAGCCAGCATTCTGGGTGACCTACTGACCTACTTAGAAGCTCTCAGCCAATCAGAGGCCGGCATTCTGGTAACCATGGTAACGTGACCTACTTACGTCACGTGACCTACTTAGGCTCAGCCAATCAGAAGCCGGCATTCTGGTAACTAGGGTAACGTGACCTACTTAGGGTTTGTTTGTAAACAACACCACGTGGCTCTCTTGTTTGTAAACAACACCACGTGACACGTGTCTGTTTGTAAACAAACAACTTATATATAGAAAATAAACACAACAAGTTCCATGTTATGCTAAAATTATATTTTCAAAAAAAAGCACATCTATTACAGCGTCTATGTGTAACTACGCGCGTTCTCATTCAAACACTATAACACTATTATACCGTAGCAGCAGCAGGTAGGACCGGAAGAAAAGCAAGCGCACGAGCAGAAGCGACGACACCATTTGCACCATCCGGCCGTCGCGTTGGTAGCCCTACTACCCGTCGCGCGTTCAACTGGAGGTTTAAGAGTGACAAATGACGATTCTTTGTCGACGCGACTGCTAACATCAGCAGCATCAGCATCAGCAGCAGCATCAGCAGCAGCAGCAGCAGCCTCGGCAGCAGCGGTAGCAGCAGCAGCAGCAGCGGCAGCAGCAGTAGCGTGAGCATTAGCAACAACAGCAGCAGCGACAGTAGCAAGGGCAGCAGAGCGTGCACTAGCAGCGTTATCAGCGGCGACATCGGCAGCCGCAACAGCATCAGCAGCAGCAGCGTAGGCATCGGCGGCATGAGTAGCTGCATCGGCGGCAGCAACAGCAGCAGTCACAGCCGCAGCGGCAACAACAACAAGGTCATCACAACCAGCGTCACTAACAGCCGCAGTAAATGCAGCAGTAGCACGATGAGCGGCACTAGCAGCAGCAGTAGCAGAGGCTACAGCATCAGCTTCACATTCGCGCGCCGCTTCGTCATACCGCTTTATGTCACGGTCGCAACTTTCCATCATGGGGATCTGCAAATTGAGGCGTGGTGCTGGTGGTGGTGGTAGTAGTAGTAGTAGTAGTAGAGTGAATGATGTTTGACGATGACGAATACGGTTTCACTCCCCCTTATATACCCTTACTCCCCCCTTTTTTCAAGCCGCCGGCCAGCTGCCCACTCACGGCAGGTCTTTAGATTAGCCTTAAGTCGCTTACTACGCGCTCATCATCCCTCTAATCGCATTTTCCAGCCGCCGGCCAGCTGACTGCTGACGACAGGAGAGGGTGATTTTTTTTCTTTAGATTTAAGCCGCTTACCACACGCGCGCCCTCTAGTCACAGACAGAGTGACAGAAAGGGAGGGGGTCGCTTTGTTCACGCTACCTGTAGTTGTTTTTCTATACACACTCTAAGCCCATGACCTGCTAATCCTTTATACAGGTAACACGCGTTCAACTAATTACACTATTGTATGACAGTCGGTACACGGATTAATTTTAAACCACCCTCCCATCTGGATCCATGTCTGGTGGGTGGAAGGATCCAGCTGAAAAGCGTGATTAGGGCTTTTGTTTCTCTTATGATAGCAGCAGGTCAGCATGCGACAGCTGAAAATGTCAGACTAAGTCGAACTCTCGCCGCTCCTATAAAAGACTGAGATGCATCTCTCTTTCCACACCCCCTTCTACCATCGCCGCCGACACCGCCACCGCCGGCCAGCCGACCGCCGCCACCGCCTGCAGTCACCGCCATCACGCCAGCAGGGAATTTCGAGCTGAGTCTGCTTATTGCTTATTTTTTTTCTTTGAGCTTTTTGTTTTTTAAAATTTTTATTTTCACTCAGTCTTTTTTGTTTCGGAGGAAAGAAATATGGCGCCGCAGAGGGTGCGAGTTTCTAAAAGACGGACAAGCGAACAAAGTGCCCTCCTCAACTGCCCGGCTATTTTTTTATCTCAAAGGAGAGACCGTCACGTAGTTGAGGTTCACGCTTCTCTTGAAGCGTACCGAATTCTCGAGAAAAGCAAAGCTGAGCGCCATCGTCGTTATACAAGAGCGGAAAAGGAAAACGTAGCGACATGGCCGAGAGCCGTCTTCTCAGAACAGTATTTACTCTACCATTGCATAACAGCCGCTCTCAGCGCCCCCACTCGTTGGGCGTTTCATGAAAAGAAAGAGCGCCGCTACTCTCCTCACCCTGCCTCCTCTTATAAAGTGAGAATAAGCGCTATGAAACGATTCGACAAGCCGATCAGTTTCTTGGGAGCGACTGCAGCTCCCACTCGGTGGGCGCGCGTTGTGGCCGACGTGAACACGGTCTCTAAACGTTTCGACGTCGTCACTTGTTATCCCGCATATTGCAACGCAGCCGAATTGAAGAAGATAGGGACGCACTATTTTAAACCATACGCTCCAATATGTATTTGTCACCGCCGCGCTCACACGCCTTATTGCTTTTTCGAGACGATCGTGTCACAACACAGAAATAGAAAAAAAAGCGGCAAAGCGACGAGCTTTGCCTAAATGATCAAAAAAAAAAAAAAAAAAAAAAAAAATTAATCTCCTCCTCCTCCTCCTCCTCCTCCTCCTCCTCCTCCTCCTCCTCATCCTCCTCCTCCTCCTCTTCTTCCTCCTCCTCCTCTTCTTCTTCTTTTTTAAAAAAAATAAATATTTGTATCAGACTCCTCTGGAGTCTGACACAAACATTTATGACTATTGAGTGAAAATAGAATTTTATCGCAAAAATAAAAAGAAAAAAAAGTCACTTCTGCCGCCGCTACTGTGACACCGGCCGGTATCAATAAAAAGGTCGGCTGACTTTTCTCCACAACCATTCACTACCGACCGTTCGAGTGAGAAACACAGCAGACAGTCAGACACACAACTACTCTCTGACGCGTCCTGAAAAAAAACAAAAAAATGTCGAGTAGTAAAAGCAAACTCTTCACAGAAATTCATTTCGACGCTTGACTACAAGGACCCTTTAGTTATATCATTAGCGGTCCGTCGGGTTGTGGAAAATCGCGCTTGGTGGATCAATTTCTGAGCGACGTGAACAATTTGGTCACGCCGCCGGTGGAAAAGACTTTTTACCATTACGGCGAGTGGCAACCTCTGTTTGAAAAAATGCAAAATCAGTACGGTGTGGAATTCAGAGAAGGTCTTCCTAGCAAAGAGTCTATAGCGGGAGACGTGGAAGTAGCAGAAGACGCTTTACGACCACACACTCTACTGATATTGGACGATCTGATGAGCAGTTCCAATCAGCAAGTGGTAGCCGACATCTTTACTAAATACTCCCATCACTGGAACGTGAGCGTCATATATATCACTCAGAACCTATTCCAGAAATCACCCGACTTTCGAACTATGAGTCTGAACGCTCACTACATGATCGTTTTCAAGAACCCGCGCGACATGGGGCAAAGCTAGTCTGTCTCGCCAGGTGTTTCCCTCCAACGCGGCGGCCCTCTCTAGTATATTTACCCATGAACTCAAGCGACCTCACTCATACCTCCTTCTGGACTTCAAGCAGTCAACACCTGACGATCTGAGAATACGCTCCTCTTTGACATCCATACACTCTCATCTAGTATTCGTACCGCTAGACAAAAAAAAGAACAAGAGAAAGCAGTAGCAAAAATGTCTTCTCATCTACTCGAAAGACACTTTGGTACTCTCAAGCACTTAGCTAAGTGCTCGCCAAAGGACTGCTCGCATCTAATAGACTCTGGAAGCGACGATCTGATCGCAGCGTTGAGTGAGATCTGTCACAATTTACTGGTAGGGAACATCCCGCTCAGCGACAAACAACTGGACAAGCTTCGAGAATCGGCTGACGTGTTGAGGGAGGTCGGCAAAAAATCTACGCCCATCAAGAAAAAGAGACGCGTCTTGGTACAAGAGGGAGGTTTCCTCATTCCGGCTCTCATAGGGATGGCCTTACCGCTTATAAAGAGCATTCTCCGTATATGAGACACCTCATTCGACACCTACTCGCCGACAGTACCACCACTACCGCCACCGCCAGCGTCATCGCCACCGTCGTCCCCATGACGGACTCAGAGCAGCAACAACACTACAAACGCTTAGCGCTCGTGGATCCTGAGACGCTCTACAAATCATCACGAGCAGGTCTACTTCATCATGTGCCCGCTGCTGCTACTACTAGCGCTGCTACTACTGCAGTCGCTGCTGCTAGTACTTCTACTGCTCCAAACCTTCCTCCTCTTCCTGATGAGCGTACTGAAAAGAACGAGAGTTCCGCTCCTGCCACCGCCGCCCGCCTACCTGCCGATATGGCCTATTACCACAAGCAGGCAGAACAGTCCCTTCATCCCGACGCGGCCTTGCACCAGGTGCTACAGTTTATCTACAGGGACTTGGACTTAGTGTTGAACGATCCCACTTTGGAATCGCGCGAGAAAATGTTGAAATACCGAAGGTTGTTGAATAGATTGCAATTTTTTCTCGCGAATCCCAACAACAGCAACATCTCTTCGTCCTACACTTCTTCGCCCCCGGCTCACCTCCGTCAGTCTGCTGAAGAAGCCAGCGCGTCCCTACTTGAGCGGTTGGTGAACCAAGTTCCCAAGAGGAATCGCACCCGGACCGTGGCGCTGTACAAACAATTGGAGAAATCCGGTGTGGTCAAGTGGAACGAGGACGGTGCGGTGCGCGAGATGTCGGGTCGGAGAATACCACCTGAGCATCGCATCAACATAGTGGACTTACTGAACGACGCCGCCAGGTTCAGGAAGACGGCGCCCAGACCGGCGGGCTACTCTCCGTTCACAAAAGCGCTGCGCGAAGCAGTTCCCACAGACTCCTTGATCGGAAACCATCTGTATAAAGCGAGCGGACCTGGCCAAAGCTTGGACACACGGCTTGCTGACAGAGGTCGGAAACGTCCGAGCTTCGACTCGGAAGAAGGAGAAGCAGCAGCAGCAGCAGTAGCAGCAGCAGACTCTTCTCTCCAGGTGGACGATCAATCCTCTGACGACGAGGAGGGCAGTGAACTTTTCCAAACTCCGACTTCCTATAGGAGCGCGGCGAGTAAGAAAAGGAAAGGGCGCAACCGCCTAGCGGCGGCGACGTCGTTCACGCCCCCAACAGGCCGACGATGGGCAAACCAGTGAAGAGACTGACCAAGAAGGAAAAAGAAAAGAAGCGCGTAGTAGCTAGATATACCGACATCAAAGCACCCTCCAGTTTCACTAGCGTGACTAAACTGCAGAAACATCATTTTCGCCACCTAAACCCGGCCGTCATCCGAGATGCTTTAGTGTCGCTGGACGCCTACACTAAACATAAACCCATTCGGAGAAAATTTGCAAGGAACAAGACTATAACCGGCGCAATCGATCAGCAGTGGTAGATAGATCTGATGGACATGCAGGCTTTGGCGTCTCACAACGACCGCTTCCGGTACGTGGTGACGGCGATCGACGTTTTCTCTAGGTACGCGTGGGCCGTTCCCATTAAATCCAAGAGCGGCGCTGATGTTACCGAGGCCTTCCGAAAGATGACAGACACTGGCGAGAGACGACCGCGCACTGTTCAGACAGACAAGGGGAAAGAGTTTTTGAACAAGATCTTTCAAGATCACTTGAAGAGCGAGGGCATACAGTTTTTCACTGGCGAGAACGACGACATCAAAGCTAGTCTAGTGGAGCGCTTGAACCGCAGTCTGAAGGAGAAGCTGTGGCGTTATTTCACACACAAGCGCACGTATCGCTACGTAGACGTACTGCACCATGTAGTGTCTTCTTACAATCGCACTCACCACAAGACGTTGAAAATGGCGCCGGCTCAAGTCAGCTCGGAAAACAGCGAAACAGTTTTCTACCGACAAGATCTCCCAACTAACAAACAAATCGACGAAATATGGAAAAAGAAGAAAAAAACAAAGACGTCCGCCGTCGACGTCATCGCTCCGGGTGACAGAGTGAGGATGTTGAGAACTAAAGGCGCCTTCGACAAAGGGTACGAGGGAAACTGGCGCGAGGAAGTGGTCGACGTTGCTAAGACGTTGGGAAGCAGAGGGTTCGAGCTGAAAGACGACAAGGGCGAGGAGATAAAAGGCGTCTTCTACCCGGAAGAGGTTCAGAAGGTGTACAAGAGTCGTTACGACAACAACTACCTGATAGACGAGGTGTTGCGCCGCAAGACCGTCGACGGTAAAGAGTAAGCTTTCGTACGTTGGTTAGGTTACGACGACAAGTTCAACGAGTGGATCCCCGTCAAAAAAATAACGTAGAAAAAAAATGAACATCACCCTACCTAGCAACAGCTCTATGGAGTATTATCCTGACAACAGCTTGACGTCTTTCCAAACTCACTTCGATTCTGCCCGAAGCGTACGAAGCGGCTCTGACTGAGATCATCCTCCCTACAGAATGGACTAACGTGCACGACGACGACTTGATCATCGTTGTTCCTCTGCGCACCAAGGGTTCGCTAGAGGAGGCGATCAAGGTTTTAAAAGACACTAAATTCGCCGAAAGAAGAAAACCGCAGGTAGACTGGAGGGGAATGAAAAACGCGAACGGTCTGAGCAAGCTAACGTTCAGCTCAAAATACCCGCTGAGCTGGAAGGAAGCGAGCTATGTAACGGTGGAAGAGATGTCAGACACGTCGGAAGAGCAGCGATTGAAACCGGAAACAAAAAGGTACAGCGATTACTACAACGCGCAGCTGGGCAACGGCATCAACGTGTACAGCGGGCGCTCTTTCCAGAGCGGGCACGGTTTGGGCGGCGCTCTGTTAGGTCTGATGCGCTCGGCTACCCCGCTATTGAAGTCGGTGGGAAAAACGCTGCTCCGCGCCGGTGTGGGCGTAGCTAAAGATGTGCTGGCGGGTCGGACTTTAAAGAGCAGCGTGAAAGACCGAGGCGCAGGCGCTCTGAAGAGACTGGCGAGTACGGCGTTCTCGGGAGGAAAGATGACTGTCGCCTCTAAGAAAGGGTCGAAACGTCGCCGGCATTCTCCTCAGACGGGCGGTGGCTCTTGCAAGAGACGTAGAGGGGATGTATTCGACCGGTAAGCGCCTAGGCGTTCAGGTATAAATAAAAAGACTGGAGGCGGCCGGCGTCAGTCTGTCGTCCGCGTGAAGAGAGAACACAATGGCTTACGTACACGAGTGCAGTAACGAGTGCGCGCTCTCTGAGCTCGACCTGCACACCGTAGCGCCGACTCAGACTACTATCTTAAAGTCGTCTTTCCTGGGGATAGAAACAAAAAACTCTTTAGAGGATGGAGGTAACATAAATTTCACCATCAACAAGTCGCAAGAGTACACAGACCTGAACGAGAATTACCTTCATCTGGAATGTCAAGTGCTGAAACCGAACGGAGCGGCGCTCGAGGACACCGACGCGGTAGCTCCGGTGAACAACTTGGCTCACTCGCTCTTCAAAGACGTCCAAGTCTCCATCGGCGGTTTCAAAGTGTCTGGCAACACCGAGACCTACCCTTACCGAGCTTACTTGGAAGGGTTACTCAACTACAACAAAGACGTGAAGGACGGCGTCATGAGCGCCCAGGGGTGGCATGAAAATACGCCCGGTCACTTTGACGCGTTGACTAACGCGAATGCGGGGCACAAAGCGTGCAGGAAGCTAATCTCCAACAAGCGCTTTTCGCTGATGGCGCGACTGCACTTTGACCTGGCTCATCAACCGAAGCTCATCGTTGGAGAGACAGAAATCAATCTCACTCTGAAACAGGCAGCGCCCTCTTTCTATCTGATGTGCGCCGCTGACGGAGGCTACAGCTTGAAGATCTACAAAGCAAAGCTCTACGTGCGACGCGTGTTGGTGGCGGACGCTGTAGCGGAAACGCACGAGAGAGCGGTGATAGAACACGGTCCCTTCGACTACCCGGTGAACAGAGTGGAGGTGACGACGTACGCCATCCCTCAAGGTAACAGAGATCACAGCTACACGCACTCCAACACAGGCCAGCTTCCCAAGTCGATGATGATTTGCTTCCTAGACCACGACGCCTTCAACGGTAGCTACACCAAGAACCCGTTCGAGATGAAGCATTACGACATCAGCTTGCTTCAAGTGATAGTGAACGATCAGAAAGTGCCGAACGACGCCTACGTGCCCGACTTTAAGACCAAAGCGGCCGTGAGAGAGTACTTGGCGCTACACACGGAAACGGGGATGTACGAGGGCGCGCGCTCCTGCGGTATTTCATACGATCAATTCCTGAACGGTTACACGGTGTTCCCCCTCGATTTAACCCCAGACAGATCGCACGACGGGTGTCGCGTGAACCTTATAAGAGCGGGTCAGCTGAGGGTGGAAGTCAGTTTCCGCTCGGCGCTACAAGCGACAACAACGGTGCTACTCTACTTGGTGTACGACAACGTCGTCGAGCTGACCCGAGATCAACACCCCATCACCGACTACCACATGAACTGAAGACAAGACAGCGGTACTTAGCGTATCGTATGAACACGCTTGAAATAAGTAGAGTGTTGAAGGAAAACGTTCACACAAAACATCGTTTCCTGGGTGTTTTCTCTTGTGACACTATTCCGAAGCACCCTATCAAAGACACTTGTTTCGTGAGCAACACAGATCCGCAACATTTACCAGGTCAGCATTGGGTGGCGTTTTACGTGTCGAGCACGGGTGAAGTGTACTACTTTGATTCCTTCGGCTTACCGCCGCTGAGTGCGGAGTTCTTGTCTTTCGTGGAACGCTCTGCTCCGTTCGAGTGGCAAAGAAACCGCGTTCAACTACAAGACACTTCTGCCGACACCTGTGGACCTCATTGCGTTCATTTCCTAATTGAAGCATGTCGAACAAGAAACCCCAAGAAGTGCGTCATGCGCATGAGCAAAATCCCAAAGCTGAGCGACCGGACAGTGAGTCAGAAGCTATCGATGATGCTGTTGTGACGGGTTGTTGCGATGGCGGCCGTTTCATGGAGGCAAAGATTCTCTGCCTTGCCGAAATGGTGTTGGATTTATCCAAAGTCGTGCAATGTCTATTGGAGAGAAGTCTTCCGGGGTGTGGTGGTGCGAGTGACGGCGGCGTGAGACTTTGCGGCCTGTTGGATTGTTGCAAATCGAAGAAGCGAGCTAAAAAAGCATAAACTTGTGTGTTTTTTTGATTGAAATGAAAATAAAGAATAAAATGAAAAAAAAAGAAATTATCTTGTGTTTTTATTTCTATATATAAGTTACATAACTTTTTTGTTTGTTTGTTTACAAACAGTCACGTGTCACGTGGTGTTGTTTACAAACAAGAGAGCCACGTGGTGTTGTTTACAAACAAACCCTAAGTAGGTCACGTTACCCTAGTTACCAGAATGCCAGCTTCTGATTGGCTGAGCCTAAGTAGGTCACGTGACGTAAGTAGGTCACGTTACCATGGTTACCAGAATGCCGGCCTCTGATTGGCTGAGAGCTTCTAAGTAGGTCAGTAGGTCACCCAGAATGCTGGCTTCTGATTGGCTGAGAGCCCTAAGTAGGTCACGTTACCATGGCAACGGGTCACGTGACCAAATGGCGGCCTCTGATTGGCTGCATGTCGATTGAGTAATAAACAGTAGTAAACTATAGTCCCGTTCCGATACATACTATACTACTTATATTTCATGTGTGACTACAATACCAATGTTCTCCCTCAGATATGGTGGTGTCGCCTCGAGAGCTGTGGATGGAAATGATAACACCCATTTTTTCGACTCAGCTTCTTGCGCAGGCAGTGCGTGGGTATCAAAACCATGGTGGCTTGTGGACCTGGGGGCAGAGTATTCTGTGAGCATTGTGGCACTCGTGAACAGGGCCGATGATGGCTTGAGTAGGTTTAGATATACTATTTTGTGCTCATTTACAGGGGAGGGGTGAAATTCCATGTGTATCTAGATGCAATACAGGTGATTCAATAGGACATATAGCAGTAGAGTACTAAAATATAGTTAGGTCACTCAAAAAAATAAAATGGTTTCTCATCACTGCATATCATAAAAATTGATCATGAAAAGTCTGAATTTCCCTATATATTTCAGCCCCAAGTAAAAAAAAAAAAGAAATAAAAAAACGTCCTCCTCATATTTTTCACTGCTTGGTGATGAGAAACAACTTCTTTTTTTTTTGAGTGGCCTTATAGATTATAATTTTGTCCTCAGGTGGACAACCTTTTGTCTGATTGTATCTTGGTGATCTTTTGACATGATAAATGACAGGATCCTCTCAGGGGTGGATCCAGGATTGTGGGAAAAGGGGGGCGTGATATAGGCAATATACTAGGGGTATTAAAGATTTTACATTACAATGTGCAGAAAAATAGGGGGGTTGCATGCCGGGTCCGCCCCCCCCCTAAATCCGCCTCTGCCCTCTGTATTATGTTGGTTCATTATAGAGCGTGATATATTGACAGGTTCCCGCCTTCATGACTTCACCATATATGTTGGAGGTATAGGTGACTCAACATCCACCTTTGATGCATCAAATTATGAAGTATGTGCAAAAATGTGTGGTCAACAAACCGATAGGAAACATGCGTATTGGTGTAAGCATGAGCTCATCGGGCAGAGAGTTGCTGTCCAGATAAACACAACAATTAAGCTCAACCTGTGTGAAGTTGAGGTCTATGGAAAACCTTTTCAAGGTGCAAAGCAACGACTATTATGATTACCGTATCCAATAAGCACCCCTCCAAACAGCACCCTGGGATTGGACTCCACAACTACTGTCTATTCCCACATACTACTTTATTCTCAAGAATATCTTGTGCCTTTTCTGGTGTTTTAGTGACATCCTCAGATTTGCCCCAGTCGTGAACATTCAATTCCCGGGTGCTGTTTGAAGGGGCCCTGCCTCCAATAAGCATGCCCCCATTTTTGGGCCTTATTGAAACTAGAAAATGCCAAAATTCCCACAATTTTTGGAGACAGTTGAATCAAAGTGCTCAAATGCCATTAAAATAATTTCATAAGCACCCAGGGCGCTTATTAAGTCGAGTACGGTGTATAAGTAAGGCAAAAACTGGATAGCTCTCCCAAGTGAGAGGACAGACGTTCAGAGCGTTATCTTAATAAGACATCTTAAAGTCTTTATTCAGTGTCTTACCCAGGGCCGCTCTTATCATTAAAAATAAATCATTTCAAGCCAGCAACCAGCTCAGAGGAACTCAGGATGTCTCTAATAGAAGAAAAAGAAGAAAAAGAAGAAAAAGAAACGGGGGTTGGGGGGCAGAGCCCCCCATTACATACTAGTCGTAATAGTAATACTTTCAAAATATTATTTATTTTTAATGACATAAGCGGCCTCTACTAAAGTTAAGACTATTCAGACTGTCTTAAAAGTCTTATTAAGATAACGCTCTGAACGTCTGTCCTCTCACTTGGGAGAGCTAACCCGTGGGTGCATTAGTAAGAGCATCCAGACACATGGAGAAATCAAAGTATTATCATCCAGTCTTTGCGAAAACATGCAGGACAGTGGCAATGTCCACCTAAAATGACACCGGTCCAGCAGATTGACAAGTGTAGCAGGACCGAATGTCCAGTCACATGTTCGGCGTTCATTTTATACCTAAAATGCATAAATTGTCAGATATGTGGCTATCTGGTCCTTTAGAAATGTAGCCAATCCTGTAACATTGAAAATTTTTAGGACCGAATGTCCTGTGGGAAAAGGTTTTTGCAAAGACTGATCATTGAGAGTTAGACATTTCAACTTTTAAATAGTACTGTGCACATAGGGGAACACACATCAGCCATACTATACATTTCATTTCACGTCTTTCTACAGAACTTATAAGATTCCCGTGTCTTATTCCCGGATTGAAGTGGGTTCCACCCAAACAAGAGCTCCTCCTTGACCAGGATGACAACACCTGTGTTACTGCTGATGACTTCATGACTAACAGAATTGGTCGAGTCATGCTGGTCGTGCCATGGGACCCGACTGCTAAAAACTCCCTCGATGACAGCGCTGCGTCCTACAGATGTCAACCTGATGTTTTTGTCAATGTAGTTCATGATGCAGATATCGATATATTTGTAATGCGCGGAAATGGCGCTGTGCCTGATTCAGGACCAGATGGAATACTGCTGCATTATACAACATGTGCTGTCATTACACAAAGCAATAACAATGGACTGCTTCATACAAAATTCAGCTGTAGGTGTGACACTCTGTGTCACATCAACATCAAAGTGTCATCAGCCATTCCCTATGGTCAGAATAATGCAAGGATCTGTACCGTGCAGGTATATGACTAACTTCCTATAGGTCTTTGTACGTAGACCACAGGTCTTTTTACGTAGACCACAGGTCTTTTTATGTAGACCACAGGTCTTTTCACGTAGACCATGGGACTTTGGACAGAGACACACTGACTCCTCATAGAAGGTAACTGTCTGCCATGACACACTATAGCATTCAATGCATTTCATGTATTTACTTGCAATATGATCCATGAATATTAAAGTCATGTAATTTTCTTACTGCTGCAATAAAGGGAATGTGTACCCCAAAAGTAATGTTGTTTTTTCTTTTTTGGCATGACATTTATGATGAAGCCCAGTATATACTAGTCTCTCGCCGTCAGACCCGCCCACCCATGTCCCCACGCCGATACAGACGGGGGCCGAGTCTAAGTATATACCACAGAAGGGAAAAGGATGTTTATACACGTTAATACAGATAAGGAGAACAGCAGTGATGTTTACGGAAATGAATCTACAACTACAATATCCACATAAGACAAGAGCAAATTTGCATATGTATGGATATTTCTTTTATCACAGATCAAGTGTTTACAATCTGAAAACATCGTCCTTTAGAAGATTATCAATTTGGTATACTGTATTCAACGTAATATGCGCACACCCCCAACTAAGTGCACACACCCTGTTCTTTGGCCAATTTTTATACTACAAATAACCAAAAATATCTCTTTTTACCCCAATTAAACTACCAAAAGGTGTCTATAATCATTTTAAGCGCTTATTATGTCGAATACAGTATTTGTTTATTGTAATCTGTTAAGGTTTGAACTGTAAAGTCTCAAATTCATGAAATGATAAACCCTAATAGGCTATTGACTAATTTCTTAAGCCTCAGTGTAGACACTAATGTCCCAGTACATAGACAAATGCCAATGCCCATTGATACCGTCTCTGTTGTATTTCACGAGTGGGGGCTGGGGCAGTATCCCACGAAGCCGCAGGCTGAGTGGGATGCGCCCCAGCCCCCACGAGTGAAATACATCAGAGCGGTATCAATGAAGTTGGCATTTGTGTTTATTTTTTTATTTGAAGTCATTTAATGATTGAAAACCAACATTTTCTTAGCCCATTGAATACGGCCATGTTGTATTCAATGGGAGCATTGAATACGGCCCTTCAGTGCTAAAGCATAGGACATCTTGTATTTCAAAAAAATAAAATGATAGACCCCAAACAGCTCATATTCTTACCAAATCTTAGGTTTCCACAAAGAAAATAGTGTTTGAGAGTGTATTGCGTTGCACACAGGGTGCTGTTTCTCCACAAATTTGCGGAACTCCACAAAATTGCGGTCATCCGCAAATTTGCTTCCATAAATTTGTGGAGGTCTGCAAATATATACGGAGGTCCGTATTTGTATGTTTAAGTACCAAAAAACGATTTCATTCATCATTTATATTTTCTCCACAAATATATGGAATGTGTATTGCGGGCTTCCGCAAATTTGCGGACCGGCGCAAATTTGTGGAGAAACAGCACCCAGGCAATACAATACTAAATCAATAACAGTAACCACGGTAACACCAGGGGGTCAGCACCACCCGGATGTAGTATCCCATGATGCACTTGACTTTTGACCCCTTGAATCCCTGTACCCACGGCACATGGCGCTGTACAGGACTATAGTAAATTTCTCATCTAAAGGCACGCTGGGTGGTGCTAATGCCCCATAAGCTCATATTACTGAGGGGTGATTAATAGTCTATAGTGTCTTTGGTGGTCATTTAGGACAGTCGGGCAACTCTGGAGGTGATAGACCTGACCACAGATTGGGTCGGAAGTCGTTTGATATATGTTTAAAGAAATGTTAAAAACTGAGTTTTCAAAAAAAAAAGGATTTTCCACCCTATGCTACTTAAGGTGGGTCGCTACCCTTTGATCAAAGTTAACAGAATGTTTCTATTTTTTTTTCTGTAGACAGGCTGAATCATATAGGATCGGAAAATGAAAAGAAAAATAGGGGGTCCCGACCTACTTTTTTAGATACAGAATTTTGAAAAATTAAAGTATTTTAATTTTTCTCTAAAAATGAGAAAAAGGTGTTCAAATTTCAATAATTTTTTAAAATATCAACCATTATGCACAGAAATGTAAAACTTCACCTGTGAAACACCTATATGTTCCACTTTGCTGCAAAATTAATTTTACAGTTGTATGCCATGGCATTCTGGGTAAAAATATGATGTTTTGGGAAGGAATAGGAATAAATTGCTATTATTTTGTAGCCTTATTGGCTAAAATAGTATTCAAAATTAACAGAATTTTTTTAAACTCTCTCAGAAATTAGTTCAGATCATTTGCTAACATATGAAAGTAATTTTGATAGGAGGTCCCAGGCATATTTTCAGGTTTTTTGGCATTTGAAGTTAAAAAGTATAGCAAAATCGGTCTAAATCTTCCATTTAAAGCCAATAATTAAGTGTAAAATAGCTAGAATCAGAGTAGAAAATGGCTACAATTTATACCCTTGGTTATTCTAAGTAACTTAAAGGGATCTACATTATTATAGATAATGATTTATAGGTGAATAGTTTCAATATTCTAACTTTTGATAAAAATAGTGAAATATCACTGGCTATAAATATATAAAATATTCAAAGTCCAAAAAAACACTCAATTTTGCTCGAAATCTCCCAATTTTTTAACATGGCTTGGCCAGCATATATATGTATCAGATTATGTAATATTGGCTAATTCTGATATATTTAAGCTACATGCGCAGATACCTGCGCAGTGTGTCCATATTCAAGAGGTAGCGATCCACCTTAAAGAGCTTATACCGAGGCTCTTAAAAGTGCGACTTCCAACCCATTTAGTCAAAATGGGTCACATTTGTCGGCCTCGCCAAATCCTGGGAGATGACTTTATATACATGGCTGACGGGGCAGTCCACAAGTTACTGGGTCATGACAACTTGCTGCCCCTCTTCCCATCCCTGACCAGGAAACAGCATGGAGATCTACACGTACCTAGGCCAAATAAACAAAAAGGTATGTTTTAGGTAACATGGGAAGAAAGTCTATTGTCGGTAGGTCATTTTTTGTTGTTGTTTTTTTAAACCTATTTTTTTACAGCCCCTCTACGATACCTTTAAATTGAACAAAAAATGTAAAACAGGAACTTTTTTTTCAAAATGTTTTGTAAACCTAAAATTTACTCCCTAAAAAAGTGTAAAAAGATAAAAAAAAATTCTTCAGAAGTGCATTTAAAAAAGTTGCGTCGGCCCTGTTTTGATAGGGTCGGTTGGTGACCTGAAACAAACCTCTCCTTTTTTTGCCTCATGCAATGCTGAAGAATTGTCGTTTTAACTTTTTTTTTGAACCTATAACTTCTAATGTATTTCATAGGCACATCTTCATACTTTGCCTTGTAAATGAATAATATTATAATAGCATTTTCTCAAGGAAAATGTCTCAATATCAACACTGTTACGCAGGATGGACAGAGAGGTATGAATCAACAGACCAAACTACGGGAGAGATCTTTTTTTAACAGTGGGGGGGGGGGTGCATTTGGGGGGGGGGTCAAACAAATTTGGACCCCTTGACCGGGGAGGGTGTGAAGAATTTAGAGCCCTCTTGAGGGGGGGTCAACAAAATGTAACTTATTTTGAGACAAAAAGCCCGCGCATTGCTATGTTTCAAAAGGCCAGCACGCGCGCCGATTTTCGACCCGTAGGGGGAGGGTAAAAAAGTTGACCCCGCGACCAGGTGGGGTGGAAAGATTTTTGCGCACTCCGCGCGAAAAACCCATCCCCCCTGTTGTTAAAAAATGATCACTCCCTAAGGTGTTATGAGATTCATAACAAAAGAAACTAAAAAGTCTGCACGGACCAGTGGAATGTTTAGACTGGGAGGACTGTGCAGTGGGTTTGGACTGGGAGGTCGGGGTGGAGGGGACATGATGAAGGTCTGTGAGTCACACACAAGGTCACACACAAGGTCACACACAGACTCCCATTCAGAACTGGGGACTCCCAGCACACACAGTCAGTCCATGTATTTGTGCACCCAAGTCACTGTAAAACAGAATAGGATTATATTTACAACAATACATTAAAGCTGCATTCAGCGCTGTTTCATAAAAAAAAGGTTTGGTTTTGGTGTCACCGGAAACTTTATGTAGTCATTGATGAATAGCCTGACCATAATTATTGCAATTTCCATTAGAATAGATGGGAATAATCATTATGACACATCGAATCTGGCCTTGTATTTCGATGTTTCCATTGCCCCGATTTATAAATAGATTTTGGAAATTATTTTCTATTGATATGATTAAAAATTGTTATGTTGTTATTTGACGTTTTAATCATTAAAGATTTAACCTTCTCTCATTTAAGTCAATAGGTGTAAAATGAATCAAAATCCCTGTTTGATATTTGATTAGCCTGAGTCATACATGCTCCTTCTGAGAGATAAGGCCACTCAAAAAAAAGTTGTTTCTCATCACCAAGGAGTGAAAAATATGACGATTAAAGAAAAAAAGAAGTTTTTGCTTGGGGAACATATTGGGCTATAGTTAATGTCCTATACAAACATAGCGTTTTAGTATACTTAAATGGGGTCCAACATTCGCCTTCTACACTCCTACTCTGTGGGGTGAACTAGTCAGAGGTAGGCTTCCGCCCAAAGATAACGCAAGGGTAGTGAGATCCAGCTTTATTTGATGTTGTGGATGTTATAATATATATAGAACACTTTCACAGGTATATGTCATAATCACAGCCTTCCCTTCATATATATAGAGATATGTACATCATTTCTATCATTTAGCTCCAGGGCTTGCCTTGATAATTATACGCGACGGCCTTAGTCAAGGCAAAGTATACATATAAATATCCAGCAGGAATCCTTTAGGGACTCCAGAATGTATAAGTCTCCGTACAATCAACCAATAAATACTTTCAATTTGATTTCAATTAGGTTATTATATGTCCACATCATAATCGTCAATATGTCTCGAAGACGACCTTATACGCTTCTCTATGATACCGACGGATCTGATAGCGGTTTCACGAGAACACAGGTGCAATCTAATGGTTACTCCCCGGTCACCACTATGGATCCGGGATATACACATACTATCAGTTTCCAATTCATCAGGTCGGCCAGTCTAAACAATTGGCTCTCCAGCTCCATACTTATAAAACCAGTATACTGTATCACTAACTCCATGGTTCTCTCCAGAATACAGGACTCCCGGTCAGCCTGTGAATAGAACATTCAATGTACAAATTCCGGTGGCAATGTCGTTACCTAATAACTCCAATTGAAAAGTTACACCTAAATGCACAGATTTCAATGATCCATATTTCCTAACGTCTAGATCACGGGACCGTTATTAGTCAATGTTAAACTGATGTTAAACCTTTAGAACCACACACATACTCCTCAGGAGTTACACAGTGCCATCTGGTCTTCTCGATCGTACTCCCCCAAACGCTCACTGATAACTGACTGCGCTTTCCTTTTTCCCTAGGCTTATACTTGTTTCTTTTACTTTATTTCAGCTTCCCTTCATGACCACACCCAGCAGCTATTGATTGCTCGTCAGCGTCATCTCTCATCTCTATTGATTGGCCATTAGGCGGCCCTACTCAAGACCATCCTGAATAAATTAGGCAGGGGATGGTCGCGGCCATGTTGTGTTCGGGGCCGGCCTTCAGCCTGTGTCGTCGCCTACCCTCTATGCTGCTCTCGAGGCCCTAGTGATCGCCTCCTTCACCAGCTACCCCACCTGCTGCCCTTGAGGCCCTGGTTAACCGCCTCCTTCACTACCTACCCCACCTGCTGTTCTCGAAGACCCCGGCCACGGCCACCCTGGCCTTATGGATTTTAACCCCGATGCATAGCCCCATTTGCCTGTACTACTTGCTCCCATCGCCGAGGCCGCGTTCCCCATTCGCCGTTCGTCTTCCCGATCTTAGCTTATCTCCTGACCTGGATTTTATACCGTTGTTATCTTTCCCACCAGCTGTGTCAGCCCGGATCCTAGTCTATTTGTTGCTTTCCTGCTCGGGCTCTAGACCCTGGCCACAGAGCTGAATATATTTAGTCCATATAACTTTAACTCTTATTGTGGCCAAGTCTACCATTACAGGACCTTATAACATTATTTATACATGTTCCTTATATTCGCTATTTACTGCGTGGCCCGCGTACTGGGCTTGCCCGATTTACATGTGACTTAATGTATGCGACGACTTTCTTTTCTCTTATTATATTAATCTCACTTGTACTTGTATCTTAAAGTGTACTGCTTCTCCCCACTTATTCGATGTCTATCTACTATACCCATACATATTCATACATATATATGCACAGTTTCGCCCGTTCCCTTATGTTATATTATACATTATTTATTAATCAATAAATATATCCTCCAAACCTTTTTTGCTCTTGTTTAGTTTTCCACTATAACCCAGGACAGGGGGGTCCCCCGTAGATTCGTGTTATATACGAATCGTCCTTTCTGGATCTCACCTTTTTTTTTTACTTTGCTTCTATTTTGCCTCTATCCTACTTCTGTTTTACTTTTCTTTCTCTCCTTTGGTTTCTGAATGGTCTTCTTTGCTTTTCTTATTTTATTTCTTGTTTCTTTTTTCTCGCTTCTCTTTTCTCTCCTAATCTATGTTTTTGTTGCTTATGTTTTGCATTTTTCTTTTGAATTCTAGTTTCTGGGCTGTTCTGCAGGCTTCCTGTCTTGTTTTCTTTTTGTGCCCCGTTTCTCCACTTTTACTATTTCTGCGCTATCCCTACTCTTTCACGCTTTTTACTTTCTTCTGACGTCTATTTATCCCCTTATTGCCCTTTTCTATGCTCTAGCAAGCTTTTACCTTAACCCCCTCTTAGTATGATCTATTTATATGCTTAACATGTATTTTTATATACTGTGATTAGGCTCGAGCGGGGTGAGCCCTGCTCTCTGGCCTTTCATAGTTCATGGATGAAACGAATTGGGTAGAGATGCTAATTAGGCTCGAGCTAGGATAGTCCTGCTCTCTGGCCTTTCATAGTCTGTTGGATAAATATGTAGATATAGATGCAAATTAGGCTCGAGCTAGGATAGTCCTGCTCTCTGGCCTTTCATAGTCTGTTGGATAAATATGTAGGTATAGATGCTAATTAGGCTCGAGCTAGGATAGTCCTGCTCTCTGGCCTTTCATAGTCTTGTTGGATAAATATGTAGATATAGATGCTAATTAGGCTCGAGCTAGGATAGTCCTGCTCTCTGGCCTTTCATAGTCTGTTGGATAAATATGTAGGTATAGATGCTAATTAGGCTCGAGCTAGGATAGTCCTGCTCTCTGGCCTTTCATAGTCTTGTTGGATAAATATGTAGATATAGATGCTAATTAGGCTCGAGCTAGGATAGTCCTGCTCTCTGGCCTTTCATAGTCTTGTTGGATAAATATGTAGATATAGATGCTAATTAGGCTCGAGCTAGGATAGTCCTGCTCTCTGGCCTTTCATAGTCTGTTTCCGAGATTCCTGACCCGTGTTGACCCCCGACAGTATAATTCTGTGCATCAACATGGGGCTGTGACACAAGGCAGATTACTAGTGGTGCTTATAGGATAGTAACAAGCCGAAGTGTGGCTTCTTCGTAAGTCTTTGTCCGTATGTCACTGCACCCCAGTAACCCTAGTTAGATTCCGTTCGTGGCATATTAATCGCCCTGCTGCCTATGTGAGCGCTGAGAATGTATATATATTGATTCAACATAGGATTAGTCCGTTCGTGGCATATTAATCGCCCTGCTGCCTATGTGAGCGCTGAGAATGTATATATATTGATTCAACATAGGATTAGTAATGTTCTACCGTCAGTTTCGTTAAGAGGGAACCAGGTTAATCCGATGTCCCTTCAGTTCCCTGGTCTCTTTAGTTCTCACGGCAACTCTACTCGTGTACTTCCTGGTATATCTCTATTGGGTCCCTATTGGCTGCCCCCGTTGGATTTAGCCTTATTTCTCCTGTTCTTTTCGCTTGTTGTGTAGGGGTTCTGGGTAATTCCCTGGTCGCGGCATTTATGTTCAGTTGTTGTATGGCCCTTCTATGTTCGTCTCCTCTGAAACTATGCACCTCCATGCTGCGGTTTCCTAAAGGTGACCATCCTGCCATTGATATCATCGGCATATCCACAGGAACCGCCGACGACACCCCGCCGCTAAACCTCAGCAGTCGCGCCATGACCGCCTCAGTGTGGTCCCCTTCGAGCACTCTGGCTAATGTTTTACTCACCTTGATGGTGGTCGGTAGCGGTAGTGGTATGGCGCTCTCTCCTGATGCCATCTCCGTCGCATACACCACTCTACCCCAATGTAACCTAGCAACATGTCCTTTACATGCATAACTGACATTGGCGTCTTTGATTAATGGGGCTGTTCCCGGCTTTTGGAATATTTGGTCCAATGGCATAATACTCTCCCCTAGCGGTATTGTTTCTACTAGCCTCTTGGAGGCCATTTGTATGTATAACCCATCCGCCGGCTTCTTGTTCTCTTCCTGCCTCCATTTTCTGATTGCCCATATTGCTACTATGATTGCCAATATTAGCATCACTATCATAGAGGTGAGTTGGGAGTATGACTCGTCTGCCGTTTCCGGGCAATCCATTTGAGTATCGTCCATATCCTGGTTGCCCCACTGCTTTTCGGCTTGAACACCTTGCGACCCTGCCGTAGATAGCATCATCCCCGTCATTACCCGCTTATAATTACAACAACAGCATACTATTATAACTGCTATCACCGCCAACAGTATACCGGAGGATCCATACCCGGCTAGTTGATGTATTCCGTCGTCTATCTTAGTCTCGAATCCCTCATCCATACCCAATCTTCCCTCTATTACAGCTTCTTCTAGCTGATTCAAGGCGATATGGGCAGGGGCTCGTGTATATGCTGCCCTATGTTCTAGTTGTGATCTAATCATAGGCGGTAGCGGGTCTTCCGGTAATGCTTGTATCTCGTGCCCATCATACGTTGTCTTTCTATAGCCTATCCTTTTGAACGTTTTTGTTTTCAGTAAATCATTTATAATATATGATATGTTATTCACCATTTGAACCCGGTGACATCCCCTAAGGCTGTAGGGCATCCATGCCCCAGCCGTCATAAATGCGCAATCACAGCCTATATTAATCACTGCGAAGTGGTGAATTACTATTACCACGGGCGGACTGGAACCGCATAGTAGTTGTCCTTCTATCTCCGGCCCTGACACTAATGTCTTTCCTCCCTGTAAGGGGATGGCCAGAGCCGGGAAGCGTGGTTTGATTATGTAGTCCACATCGCAGCTCTCCTCCACACCCGTTTTATCGTTCCTAATGAGTGCTGCAATGCATCCTGTCTCTGACACTTTGCGCATATGTGGGATGTCTGGACAGATCGTAATGGTGTTCCCGTGACACCTCGCCCAGTTTACCACCGGCTCAGTGATGTAATATCGTCCGTTCATGGATAGTGCTATTTCCTTTGGTAATCCTGTCATAATGGCGCCATCCGCCTCTTTTCCTTCTAGCCTCACTGGTAACGGTATCGCCCTTACCTGATAGGTGCAATATAAGTGCTGTTCTGATATCACCGGTATACCCAGCGTGATCATCACTCTGCCCCCTTCCCTATACGTATCGACAAAACTGTTCTCATAGTAATAGTTGGGGTTGGTGAATGCCACCCTAAAGCGTGGGTAGTTTTCTTTCAGGTAATCGTTGGTATTCCTTATGGCTTCTTGTACCGCCTCAGTGGCTATTAGTCTCACAGGTAAGTGGTGGTTTTTAGCGGCCTCCAGGTCGCTAGTCAGCTCCACCACCCTAATCATCTCGTACAATAGATGTAGCATGTATCCCCACTTTACCCTTATTAATAGGCTTTCATGGGTATCCGCTATCGATTTCTGATATAGTGCTAGTGACAGCATGCCGAGTTTATGAGACAGATATCTAGTTTTTCTGTCTATACTCATTACCATGTCTCTGAGTTGCTTCTGTCTGTCACTCATTTCTCCTATCTTTCCGTGCATGTCCTGGAAGGTTTTGTCTGTTGTGGTCACTAACTTTCTTAGTGTATTACTAATCCTCCTGGTGTCTTGTTCTAACACCTCTATTTTCTTTTCATTTCTGGCCGTGTCCTCGGCCCTGCCAAATCCGAATATCCAGTAGAATCCATCAGCTATAATATTTCTCTTGTCTCTGGTTATGTCTTCTCCTTCTTTTCTTATTCCTTTCATTACCCTTCTTACTAGTGACCTTCTCGTATTTATCAGCTCCTGAGTGGCAGCGTCCATCCATGTTTCTGTTGTCTTTAGATTATCACAACTGTCTTCGTATATCAGTGTCCTATTCTGGCTCGCATTGTTACATAACCCTTCCAAGTTTTCTTTACATTGTTCATATATGCTACTTATATTCATTGGTGGTCTCACTTCTGGTATCTCCACCACGAATACTTGTGTGACGTGGGATTCATCACTGGTAGTTATGATCTTTCCACTTTGCATTATGACACCCAATTCTATCCTTTGTATAATAGGACATATGTTGCCTCCTTCTGGTGCCAAAATTATACTCCCCAGCACAATATAGGCTATCCACAGTGCCTTCCTTCTCCCCTCCATTTTGTATTTTTCTACTTTCTCCCTTTTTATGTGATACTCTTATCTTAATGGGTTCATTTTCAGTCCTGTTCTCTCCCTAGTTGCTCTTATCTGTCCCTGTTGGCCTTTTTATTTCCCAGGCCCCTTTTCAATCTTCCCCTGTATTCCCCCTTCTCATTTCCCCCCGGGATTAGCTACACTGCACATCATGTCGGACTATTATTCCTGCCTATTTCATGGACGATTGGTCTATCTTCCTCTGGATCTGATGCCCATAGGCCGGGTATTTATTGTCTCCACCCGTCAGGCTTATATGTCCGCTCCTGGCTCAGCCCTACCTGGGTTTATCACCATGTTACCCGGGGATGTGACCAATCCGCCTACTTCTGATGTGGTTCGTGCTTTAGCCCAGGTGGCTACCTCCATGCCCCCTGCTGCTGTGCGTGCCTGGAGGATAGACGGTCAGGTCCCGGCTCATCACTGGTATCCTCCTCCCAGCGCTCCCTATGGATCCAACTGGCATCCTTATTCGGAGCCTCCTGCCTTTCTACCCCCTGTTTCTTCTCTCCCCCCTCCTGTTTATTCCATGCCTTCCGCTCTCCCTTCCACCTTTGCTACTGACTCTGCATCTCCCTCTCCCTTTCAAGTGCCTATTACTTCTTCTATCTCTTCTCCCCCCGCCATTTCTCCCTCCTTTTCCTCTGTGCCTTCCCTTCCTCGAACTGATACTCCTATGCCTCCTCCTACACCTTTGGCTCTTAATATGACTGAGCCTTCTTCCCTTCCTTCTATCTCTATACCAACGACTTGTACTCCCGCCTATTCTCTTTCTCCCCTTGCAGTGGCCTCTGTTCCTGTGGCTTCTCCTCTTCTTTCAGTGGTTTCTGTTCCTACTCCCTCTTCTGGGACCGTTTCAGTCACCGACCCTCCTGTTTCTGTTCCTTCTGATGAAGTCACTGCTGTGACTATCTCTTCTCCTCCCCTGCTCTTGCCAACTCTTCCTCTCTCCGTTCCTATCTCTCTTTCTATATCTCCTCCTTCCCTTGATGCCGTTCCTACCTCTGATCCTCTTCTCCTGACTCCTTGTGTCGTTGATGTGGGTAGCGCCCCTTCTCCATTCCCTTTACCTCCTCTGTCTCTCCCTTCTTCTTTGCCTCTTCCTATGCCTGCTTCCACCTCTTCTCTCCCTTTGGATCTATCTTCCTCTGATTCCATCCATGACTTCTTTGTTCGTGTGGACTCTGCCACCCGTTATGATGCCCTTCTTTCCTCTGTTCAACAGGCCACACCCACTGCTCTTTGGTCCTCTATCTCTGAGTACATGTCTCCTTTTTCTTCCTGGTTCTCATCTCCTGCTTCTTCCTCTATTCTTTCCCAAACTACTTCTTCTGTTATCTCTACCTCCCATTCTTCTACTTCTGTCCATTCTACTGTCAACACTGTCACTTCCCACCTCAGTTCTCCTTTTGCCACTAATTCCAACACACCCTCATTGGTGATGAGCCTCCCTACTACCCATTCCACCTGTGCTTCTATTTCCCATGACCCCGTCTCTGTTACTTCTATTTCTCTTCCTGCCACTGTTCCTGTGACTACTGTGACTCCAGCCTCTTCTGTCTCTTCCGCCCCTTCCTCAGGGCTCCTGATACCGTTGACCTCTGGCCTGGAGGTGGTGGTGCCGGACCCCACCCCTGCCTCCATGTGTCGTGGGCCGTCGTATCTACCTGTGTGCCTGGATATATCTTCAGGCTCTTCCGTGGGATCACCTAGTCCTGCCTCATGCAGTATGGCGCCCCGCCGGAGCCATCGTCTCCGCCTTCGTCGCCGTACTGCCTCTAACAGCTCTGCTTTTACTGCTCCTTATGGGATTTCTCCTGCTTCCCGGACTCCACCTGATTCTCCCGCCGCTTCTGCCCCACACTCGGTACGTTCCTTTGATTATCCTAGGTTTCTTTTATATTCTTTGTACTTGGCTGTGGTGTGTCTCGGCCGTAATATACATTGGCTCACCTGTACTTATGTTATTTACAATGTCGTATCTTTCCCCCGTCCTCGGCCCTATATATTGTTTACCTCGGGGTTTCCTTCTGATAGCACTTTGTCTTACTGGTGTCATTTTCTTTAGTTTATATGGCTCGGGGTCAAATGGTGTGTTGGGTTGTAGCCCCATGCATTGTATTATATGGCCCATGTCGTCTGTCTTTCTTATTTTACAGTCGATTCATTCCCTCTACCCATCCAGGGGTGTGCATTTGTCTCATTTCTAAATAATATGGTACTGTGGTTGCCCTGTGCACATACTCTGATATATGTTTTCCTTTCATTTTAGCCTCCTTCACAAGAGTAGCTACACACACCAGGCATACACAGTTACCGGTAAGTCCTATCATTTGGCTCATTCCTTTTATCTTGTCATTGTACACGGGTATTGTAAGGCATGTTTGTCCTTCTCCCATCATTTGGAATGGTATTATCTTCAATCCGAACGCTCTATAACTGTTTCCTACCTCTCCTTCCTGTCTCTCTGTGCTGATCGGTATATATACTACCGCTGTTTCGTCGTCTACTCTGCTGTATGTTATGCTTGTAGAACATGTCACTATATGTCCTTTTGGTGTTGACATTGTTTTATGTTGTACATATTGTTCTGTATTGTCCGTACTACTCCATTCGTCCTCTACTAGATCGTCCTCCCTCAGTTGTAGTTTTCTAAAATCTGCTACCACCTTTGTTTGTTGTCTTATACGTTCTAGTGCTTCAAATAGCACTCCCCCTCTTTTCCTCTGGTCGCCGTTCATTCTGCTCCTTTCCCTATCATGACTTCTTCCCCTTCCTCGTTCCTTTCTACAAACAGCTGTAGTTCTGGCATGTTGAGTGGTGTGTTGATTGCCATTACTATTCTCCCATGCTCGGCCACTGACTTACATCCGGCTGTTATTCCCTCTGTTGTTAGTAGTCTCCATTCTAGTCTCCCTGGTCCATTCAAATTGACCTGTATCATGTCAATTACAGCTCCTTCCTTAGTTAAATATAAAGGTTGCTGTTTTTCTACAATCGTCTGTATGGGTACTGTTTGGCCTTCTATCCGTTGTTGAGTCTCTTTATCACATATAAATGTTCTCATCATTCGCCCTGCCATTTCCACTGTTTCTGTTGTCTGTCTTTGTTTCCTCTCTCCCCCCTGCAGGTTACCCTGCAGGGCTCCGTTATGTTGTTTAGTCTGTACTCCTCTCCCTTCTTTGCTTGTGGCCCTGTAGTGCTGATCTCGTGTTGTTCTGTATTATTATTGCTTGTAGCAACCCTCCTCCAGGGGCTCCCCGGTGAGTAGCTGTTGCTGTGCAATCTCCACGCCCTGAGTTCCTCCTAACTGCTCACCACTCCAACCATCAACTGTGGTACATGGTTTGTGGTGTTATGGGCCCGCACTGTGTCTCATGGTAGTGGGTGGCTGGTCTCCACCTCCTGCCTCGTTGGCTCCTTGGCTCCGACTGGTCCGTCCGCTCCTCCTGCTGTTCCTCTTATCCTTCTGTCGTCTGGTCCCCGTTCTCCCTCCCCCCCCCCCCTTTTTGTTTTTCTTCTTTGTCTTTTATATCTCGTCTCCCCCCCTCCCCTCCCATTCCCCCCCATATTCTCCTTTTTTCTACCTCACTTATTTCTATTCCCTGACTTCGGACGTCCAACCCTCTTTTCAAAATTTTATATAGTTTTATGGCCATCCTTTGCTTTTGTCTGTACTGGCCTCTCCACTGCCAACCTCCTTTGTTCTGTTCTCTCCTCGGCTTTGATCGCCATTCTTTTCCCTTCGCTGATCAGTATTCCTTCAGTGATATGCAACTTCTGTATCCTTAGCATTAGCATATCCCATGCGTCCCTTCTTCTGATGCATTGTCTACACTTCATCCTGGCCTCCAGTGCAGCATGTACGTAACATACTGGGGTATAGTATCTACTGTCTGTTATCATCCTTACCCCAAATTTTATATGGTGTTTATTGACCTGCCATCTCAATACTGTTGGCAGTGCGTCAATGTTGATTCTACTCTGTGATATTTTCTGCATGCATAGCTGGAAAAGGGAGGCTCTCTCCTTCTTAAACAATGGCGGCAAGTAGTATACTGGGGTCCACATGACATCGGCCACATCCCCTCTTCTTTGTCCTTTGTACTTTCCTGCTGTTACCAACATTTTGTCATATTCCTTATTCCCTTTTTCTGCCTTCCTCCCCTTGGATGAGTCCTTCCATTGGGTTCTAGCTGTTTCCCTACTCATCCTCTTTTCCCTCGTCTGTCTTCTTACAGTGAATTCTTTTGATGTGTCTCTTTAGTCCATGTCTCGATGCATACATTCCCTTGCATATGCTACATCGTATCGTTCTGGGTTGGTGTATTATCTCAAAGTGTTCTCTCCTGCCACCTTCTGTAGGCCACACCAGTGGACACCAGTTACATTTATACCCTTCCCCTATATACTGTTCTCCGTCCTCCAGGTAGTATGGCCTGCCTGTGTCCTCCCCTGTACTTTCTGTTTGTGTATCTACCTCCCTGGTGTCTTCTCCTCCACTTTTTCCTTCTATTATAATATTTAGCCTCCAAGCTTTCCTTGTCTGAGTGGATGCTTCCTTCGTTTGTTTGTTTGTTACTTCACTATCCTTTCTGATCTGTTTCCCTTTCCTGGAGTAATCCAGTGGTTCCTCCTGTTCCGTCTCTCCTTCCTCCTCTACCCCCTGCCTTTTTCTTTTGTATTCTATCTCCCTTTTTCCCTTTCCTACCTTCCTTCCTTCCCTTATTCTCCAATTCTTTTCCTCTCCAGTTATGTAACCCTCCTTTTCATGGTCCCCTTTCCTGAAGCATGGGGTTGTGGCTTCTCCGTAGTAATACCTTCCTTTCTTTTCAATCCTCTTACTTCTCCTTACTATCTCCTGTCTCTTCTCGCTCTCCCTTTGGTTTGCCGACTCCTTTGATGTCTGATACGTCCAGTAGTCCTGTAAAAATTCGTCCAATTCCTGTATTTCCTCCCCTTCCTCGTCGGTGAACCTAGTGTTTCCACCTTCTTCTTCACCCTCGCTTATAGTTACTATCTCTTTTAGTGTTTCCCCTTCACCTATGGTTGGTCTCTCCTCCTTTCTGCTGTCCCTTTCCATCAATATCAATTGATTGTCCTCTAGTTGGCTGATTAATTGTCTTACACTTATGTCGGCTCCTTTATACCTGTTGTGTTTTCCAGTATACTCTTTCATTGCCTTGTTGAATTCCACTAGTATGTCTCTGTATGACCTCAGTGGCCCTTTCTTCTCAATCCTAGTGGTGAGGTTGTATCTGTTTCTCCCCTTTGTGTTGAGCTGCTCCCTGTCTGTGCGGGTACGTCTGTATGCTTGGAGATGTGCATGAGTACTGCCGCATCGTGTCCTCCCCCCTTCCCCCCACCCTCCTCATTCGCTGGAGCTGCTCAGCTGCTCCCTTTCTTGTCGTGGTTGTCTTTTTATTTTGCCTTTAGGTATCACCACCTCATCGCTTATTTCCTCCTCACTCCTAGCTTTAGCTGCTAATTGCTCTATTCTGTCTCTTCTTTTTCTCCTCTCTGTAGCTCTGTCCGCTCTGGCTGTCTTCTTCTCCTGTCTCTGTCTCTCTAATTTCTCCTTCTCTTGCAGTAATTGCCTACTTATGTCTATATTCTTAGTTCTCCCTCTTTTCTTTGTTCCCCTTTGTTCTTCTTGTTTTTCGTCGCTCTCCTCTTCCTCACTACTAGCTCTCTGTCTTTTGCTCCATTTTCCTAAAATTTTCTCCTGTTTGTCTCTTTTGTCTGTCAAACTTTGGGCAATTCTAATGGCTGCCCGCCACGTTTTTCTATCCACTCCCGGAATGTTCTGTTCGGGTGTGGCCCGGCCAATATTATCAGGCCCTACCACCCTATCGGGGGGGCGGATTTGCTCCTCTGGGGACCCCCCCTCACTCCTCTGAGTGTCCGAGTCACTGTCCTGAGTGTCTCCTGAATTTCTCTGTTCACCTTGGGTTCTCTTATTTTCTTCGTGAATGACATTCGGTTTCGGCCTCCCTATGTTGGGTTGGGTTGGCTCCTCCTGAGAGCCGTTGCCTTCTATCTCGAGCATGTCATCCCTTCGGGTTGTGTGATCCACGGGCTTTATTCTGTTACCTGGTATTCCTACTATTTCTCCCTCCCCTTCTACTATTGTTTCCAAATACGCCCTTTTCAGCTTGTTTACATTCGTCAGGTGTCCTATCATCTTTCCAGTTTTTATTGACCTCAGCTGTACCCTATTGTCTCCCTTGACCTCCTGTATCCTGTATGGTCCTCTATACTTCCCCGCGAACTTGGATACATTGTTCTCTGCACACATGGGGTCATAGTACCAATAATATTCTCCCTCTTTGAAGGCTACCGGCCTTGCTCCTTTGTCCAGCCTATCCCTCATTTTGGTTTCATATACATTGACGTGTTCCTTTGCCATTTGCCTATATAGCTCTATACAGTGCTTTGTCCTTATGAACCATTCAGCCTCACTGCCCACCTGCGGTTCCTCCCTCTCCTCGGGGTAACCTATCGGCGTTGGGTCCCTTCCAAACATAAGGGTATAGGGCGAGTGTCCCGTTCTCAGGCTGATATTACTCCTGATATTCCACAGTGCTATTCCTAGCAGATCCGGCCAATACTCGTGATCCTCTGTCACATAACATGCTATGACGTCCTCCAATGTTTTGTGCAGTCTTTCTGCCCTGGCATTTCCGGTCGGATTTCTCGAGCTTGTGAACCTCTGTTTACATGTCAGCCGTGCTGTAATTTCCCTGAACATTTTCCCCAGGTATGTGCTTCCTCTGTCACTACACATTACCTCTATTCTGCCGTACCTACATGCCATTTGTTGCAAGAACACTGTAGCTGCTGTTGTGGCTGTACAATCCTTGGTGCAGAACGCCTCCGGCCATCCCGTGAGCAGATCTATGAAGGTCATTATATATTTGTAGCCTTCTTTAGATTTCCTAATCGGTCCTATGAAATCTGTTTGTACTACCTGCCATGGGTAGTCTGGCATGTCCCAAGACCTGGCCTTTGCCCTAAAATGCGGTGCTCTCTTCCTGAGGGCGCATCTTTCACACCTCCTTACATATTCTACTATGTCCATGTACATGTTTTTCCAGTAGAACGATTCCACTAGCTTGTTGTTTAGTGCTGTTGTTCCTATGTGGCCCCCACACAATATGTCGTCGTGCATCAGGTATAACACCCTAGGTATCATACTTTTAGGTACCATTGTGCGTGCCTTCACTTCCATGCTTCTCTGTGTCTTCCTCTTTCTAGGATCACTGAACTTATATAATATTCCCTGTTTTATACCCATGAAGCCTTCCTTTGCCAACACGGCCGCCGCTTCCCTTTCTGATTCTGGTAGTACCCCTTTCATCAGATAATCCATTATGGGTCTACATTCGGGGTCTTTCTCTTGTTCGATTCTGATCTCCTTTTGCGTAATCTCTTCCCTTCCTACTGGAATATTTTCAGGTTCATCCTTTTTCACTCTGGCCTGTTTTCTGGGTCTTCCTTCTATGATATCCTTCAGTGGCCGGTCATACCTGTTGGTTTCTCTTTGTGGCTTTGGTTGTTGTCGTGGTGTTGCTTCTTCTTCGCTGCTGGAGGTTGTATTCGTTCCGCTTGAACTTCCAGTCCCCACTTCTATTGCCAACAACTCACATCCTACCTCTGGTTCAAATTCCTCTCCTTCTTCCTCCACTCCTATTTCCTGATCGCTTAATGGCACCCTAGATATAAAATCTGGTAGGTAGTGTGTCTTTCCCGGTTCGTACTTTATCTCATAGTTGAAGTCTGTCAGTGCCAAGCTCCATCTTATCAACCTCTTTGAAGGCGCCTTTGCCGCTTGTTGTAGTAGTGGTATAAGGGGTTGGTGGTCTGTTATTATAGTGATTCTAGACCCTCCTAGCATGTTTTCAAAGTGTTTTAATGTCTTTATCACAGCCAATCCTTCTTTCTCTGTTATGGTATAGTTTGTTTCACTTTTGGTGAATGTGTATCCATAGTAGATGACTGGTCTCATTACACCGTCCTTCAGGTGGCATACCGCACTGCCGCAGGCCATATTTGATGCGTCCGTCAGTATATAGAAATGCCCCCCTATCTCTGGATGTACCAACAATGGTGGGCTGGTCAGTTTGTCTTGTATTGTTTTAAATGCTCTTTCACATTCTTCCGACCATACAAACGGTACGCCTTTCCTCAACAGTTTGTTCAGCGGTACTGCCAATGTGGCGTAATTTCCTACAAATTTGTTGTAATAATTACACAGCCCCTGAAACGATTGTAGAGTTTCCTTGTTGTTTGGTCTGCCGAATTTCTGTACTTTCTTTATTATCCTAGGCTGTGTTCCCAGTCCTTCTGCGTTCACTGTGTGCCCGAGAAAATTTATTTCTTTCTTTCCCCATTCACATTTGGATGGTTTTACCGTGAGTCCTGCTCCCTGTAGTGCCTTCAGCACCTTCTCCACATTTTCTATGTGTGATTGCACGTTGGGGTCGAATATTATGATGTCGTCTAAGTAGGCCAAGCATGTTCGTGGCATTAGTCCTGCCAGTGCTAGTGACATTATTTTTGTGAATTGCCATGAGCTTTGTCTCATGCCAAATGGTACTCTCTTCCACTGGTACACCCCCAGCGGTGATGCAAACGCTGAATACTTCCTGCTATCTGGATGCAAGTCACATTGATGGTATCCGCTTAGTAAATCGATACATGTGAAAATAACTGGTTTTCTATAAGCCATGTATAGGAACAAGCTTCTAGCTGTTGGTGTTGGGTAGGTGTCGTCCTCTGTCATCATGTTCAGCACCCTATAGTCTGTGCACAGCCTGGGCTTACCGTCCTTTTTCTGTACTACTACCAGAGGGCTGCGCCACGCGCTGTTACTGGGTTCTATTATACCCAGTTTCAACAGCTGTCTGATCTGCGTGTCTATTATATCCATCTTCTGTGGGGAATATCTGAATTGTCTGGCTTGACATGGTCCCTTTGACTCGTCCACCCTTATCTTCATTGGTTGCCATGTGCAGTGTCCTATCTCCTCCATACTGAACGCCAATGTGTCTTTGTTTCTGACTAGCATCTTTTTAAACTGTATCTGTTCTTCCTGATTCATACATGTATCGGGCATTTCTAGGTTCATTATCTTTTCTTCCTTTTCTGTGTTTCTGCCCTCTTTTTGCTGTCTCTCTCCCCATCTTGCGCCTACCTGTTCTGTTTGTTGTGTTCTCTCCTCCCCGTTGTCTTTATATATAGCCATACACTCCTTTATTGACTTATCTATTTCCAGGTGTCCCAATGTATTCTCTAACCTGAGATGGTCTGCTCTCCCCTCTTTTGCATATGCTAGCACGTCCCACCTACCAATAAATATTGGATCCGGTGTGGCATTGCACACTTTCGTAAACCATCCTCTATCCGTGTAGTTTAAAGCATGTTCCACTCCTGCTACGGTGAGGTTTGATGGTTCCAATCTGACCACTTCTCCGTATCGCCCACTGTCTCTCCTCCAAGGCGCTACCTGTATTATTTTCTCTTCCCATGGTTTTATCACCATGCTGCCTACGCTTGAAACAGGGTCCCCCGTGAACAACGTCACTTTTCCTTCTGTCATCTTAATTTCTGCCTGTGTGTCATTCAGTAGGTTTCTTCCTATTATAATGGGGTACATCAGTTTGTCTACCACGTAAAATTGATAGCATACCCCTGAGCCCTGCAGGTTACATTTCAGTCTCACTATCTCCTTTAGTTTTCTGTCTGTCTCGTCCCCTAACTTTACTGATATCTCTTTGACTTCCTTTCTTTCCCAGATCTGGTCTTCATTTATCTCCTCCAATGTCTCTTTTGATATAAAGCAGTCTGATGCTCCTGTATCTACTAAACCATAGTATGTTCTCCATCCTATGTTCATCTCTATAAACATGGGTGACTGTCCCTTCTCTTCCATGGGTCTCGCTGATCCGTCCCTGCTTAACAGGTTTAATTCCGGGGTTGGAACGGACCAGCCACTCCGTTTCCCTGATTTGGTCCTTCCCTCCTGCTCTGGGGCATTCTCATTCTCATACTCTCCCTATATTGGCTCAAGTAGTAACATTGGTCCGTGGTGTGTGTGTTCGTGTCGTGGATGAGACAGTACTTTCCCCTGAATCCTCCTGCCGCGCCAGGTGGTTGTTCCCCTATCATCCTTACGTACTCCCTTGCTCTCATTGAACCCTTTTCTCTGCTGTCCATCTCCTCTGTTTGTCCTTGTATCCTGTTGTTCATGTATTGATTGGCATTCCCTCTGTACCCATTTCCTCCTCCTGCGGTCCCCCCGTTGTTCCTTCCATCCCTGTTATTCCATCCATTTCCTGCCGTATTGTTGTTCGCTGTCTGTGTCCTTTGTGGTTCCTGTCTGTTGCCGTTGCTATAATCACCCCTTCTGTCTCCCCCTTTATTTTCCTGCCATGTTGTCGGTACTTCATTCTTTTCTGACCATTGGTTCCTGTATTCCATGGCGCACATCTCCATCATTCTGTTCATCTCTCTCTCATTTCTTTCATATCCCCTCAGACTGTTATCTGTTGTTTCATATACCTCGGCCATCCCTAATTTTACCTTTCTCCCCTGTCTCCTTCTTTCTATGGATTCCAGTAGTTCTGCCTTCTGCACCGCTGCATTGAATGTTAACTGGGTTGTCTTTTCTAGTTCTTCCGCGATACTGTCCTTTACCCCTAATACAAATACTGATATCATAGATGAATCGTCCTTGCCCGGTCCGTCATATTCCTTCACCTGCAGGGCAAAATCCCTTACTGACTGACCCTTTTCTTGTTTTAAATGAGTCAGGTCCTGATGTTTTTGCCATGGGGATCTATTGTCATCGAATGTGTCTTTCAGTATCTTCCTGACTTTATCCAATGAATCTTTTTCTCGTTCCTGTATGGCTTTCATCCAAGTGGCTGCTGCTCCTTTTATGCATAGTTTGACGTATTTCAATTCTATGTCTGGTGTCCATCCACACACCCCCGAAATCATTTTTATCTCATCCAGAAATTCTTCATAGTCTTCACCCTGCTTCCCCGTAAAGGTAGGCAGCTTTAGGCTTGGGTTAGGCATGATGTCGTCTATTCCTCCCACTTCTACAGCCTCCTCCTCTTCTTCTCCCTCCTCCTCTTCTGGGTAGTATACTGTCTTCCTGTTCTTTCTCTCCTCGTCTTCCTTTGCTATCCTCTCTCTTTCTAATCTCCTTTTCTCTGCCTCCTCTCTTTCTCTTATCTTATTATTGTTTGCTCTTTCCTCCCCTTCTTTCAATAATCTTCTTTTTAATATTTCCTGTCTCTCTTCTCTTTCCCTGTCTTCTTTGTCCCTATCCGCTCTTGCTTTCTCTATTCTCTTCCTTGTCTCTTCCAGCTTCCTATCTCTCTCTTCTGCTGCTCTTTCTTCTCTTTCCCTGTCTTCTTTGTCCTTATCCGCTCTTGCTTTCTCTATTCTCTTCCTTGTCTCTTCCAGCTTCCTATCTCTCTCTTCTGCTGCTCTTTCTTTGTCCTCCTCCTCGGTTGTCGTTGTTTTCTTACAATACCCTATCCCTATTCCTGGTAGTATGTCTTCATAAAGCCCCTGTTTATTTAGTCTCAATTGGCTATCGCTGCTTCTACTTCTTCTACTTCCCTTTCTGTGGTCTCCTTCCTCTTCCTCTCCACTACTCACGAGTCCTCCCTCACTACTACTTCTGCTTCTAATCGGTTCCTTTCTTTTCAGGCCTTGGCTCCTGTTCTCTTCATTTACCCCTTTTTCCTTTTCTCCTCTTTCTACTACCTTCTGTCCTTCCTCAGTTGTTGTTTCTTCTTCCTCTGTTCCTTTCTCTTTTGTTGCAGCTCTCTCCCACTTCCTTTTTGCTTCTTCTCTGTATTCTTCCTGTTGTCTCCGGTTGCTTCCTGTTATCCTCTGCTCCTCGTTTATATGGTTTTTTAATTGTACTATGTCTCTCTTCCTTTCTACCCTATTCCTTTCGTCTCCTTTTTCCTGGATCCCCTTCGCTTGTTCTTCCTGGCTCAGACCTATATTCTGTCCTTCTCTGTGTGTTGGTGTTCCTTTCTTTGCTGATTTTTCTATGCTCCCTTTTTCCTGTAGCTGTATTATAGCTATTTTTGGGCTTTGTAGTCTTTGTTGTATCCCTACCTGTGTTATTATTGCTTCTCCATCCCGTGCGTGCTGTAATACATATTCCTCTGTTCTTTTCTGTGTCAATGATTCTTCTGTCTCACTGTCTTCCTGCTCCTGTATTATATTGTATTCCTTAAAGAAAGGGCTCGTTATCTCTCTTTGTATTGGTGTTAGACTGATTTGTTCCCCTCCTATTATTGTTGTACCATCTTCCCCTTCGTCTGTGCTATATGTCTTACTAGTTGCTGGAGTTCTGTCTTTCTCGTTTTCTGTCCCTTCCCTCTTTCTCCCTAGTCGTCTTCTTTCTATGAATAACTTCCTAACTACTGTCTCTAAATGTCCCCCCTCTCCGAGGTTATGACTTAGAGGTGTGCCACTATCGGTGGCTGTGATCAGTTCTCCCTTTGTCTCCCCATCTACTTCTTCTCCTTCTCCCTCGCTGTATATACGCTCTGTAACTTTTACTATCGGAGTCTGTTCGTCTTGGTCTTTTTCTGTTTCCTCTCCTCTCTCCAACTCTTCCCCTTCCCCTTCTGTGCTCTCCTCTTCTCCTTCCACCCGTTCCTCTTCTGTTCTACTTTCTCCTCCTTCTTCTCCTTCCTCTTTTGGTTCTTCCTGTTCTAGTTCTCCAGCTTCCGATGCTTCTTCTTCCTTTTCCTTTTCCTCTTCCTTTTCTGATTCTTTGTTCTCCCCTTTTCCCTCGCCCTCCCCTTTTTCTACTGTTCTGTTCTGTGGTTCTCTGTTCTCTTGGTTTTCTGTTTCTCCCCCCACCTCTAAGTCATTGTCAGCTGCTCCAACCGTGGCCCCGTGGGCCCCTCGCCGCTGCCCGTTTTCCACCTGTTCTTGTTCACTGTTTCTTACTGTAGGTGGTCCAGGTGATGTCCTGTCAGTTTCCTTATGTATTGGCCGGCACAGTACCGCCGACAGTCCTGGGTAGGGTGTTGCTCCCGTTGGTATAGGCCTTACCTCGGGTAGCTCTTCCCTTTCACCTGGCCGGGATGTGTGTGGTTTTTCCTTTTTCTTTCCTGTCTTAATTGCCACCTCTCTTCTGTTCCTATATCCTAGGCTTATCTCCTCTACCGCCCCTGACGATCTTAGCCCCCTCCTGGGTTGATCAGTCCCCTGTCGGAGGCTCCTTTCATCAATCTCTTCTTCTGTTGATTCCTCCCCTTCTCCTTCTGTGTCTATAAATTGTATATTCTCCTCTCTGTTTGTGTTCCTATGTACTTGGTTCGTTAGCCCTATGTGTACTTTACTGCTGTGTCCTGTGTGCTCTATACCCTGCTCACCCCTTCCGGGCGCCCCCCATGGCAGCGAGCCGCTGGGCGGTATGGGGAATGGCGTCAGAGACATGAAAGTCCATCTCAGCCAAACCATAGTAAACCACCATTTGGGCTATAGTTAATGTCCTATACAAACATAGCGTTTTAGTATACTTAAATGGGGTCCAACATTCGCCTTCTACACTCCTACTCTGTGGGGTGAACTAGTCAGAGGTAGGCTTCCGCCCAAAGATAACGCAAGGGTAGTGAGATCCAGCTTTATTTGATGTTGTGGATGTTATAATATATATAGAACACTTTCACAGGTATATGTCATAATCACAGCCTTCCCTTCATATATATAGAGATATGTACATCATTTCTATCATTTAGCTCCAGGGCTTGCCTTGATAATTATACGCGACGGCCTTAGTCAAGGCAAAGTATACATATAAATATCCAGCAGGAATCCTTTAGGGACTCCAGAATGTATAAGTCTCCGTACAATCAACCAATAAATACTTTCAATTTGATTTCAATTAGGTTATTATATGTCCACATCATAATCGTCAATATGTCTCGAAGACGACCTTATACGCTTCTCTATGATACCGACGGATCTGATAGCGGTTTCACGAGAACACAGGTGCAATCTAATGGTTACTCCCCGGTCACCACTATGGATCCGGGATATACACATACTATCAGTTTCCAATTCATCAGGTCGGCCAGTCTAAACAATTGGCTCTCCAGCTCCATACTTATAAAACCAGTATACTGTATCACTAACTCCATGGTTCTCTCCAGAATACAGGACTCCCGGTCAGCCTGTGAATAGAACATTCAATGTACAAATTCCGGTGGCAATGTCGTTACCTAATAACTCCAATTGAAAAGTTACACCTAAATGCACAGATTTCAATGATCCATATTTCCTAACGTCTAGATCACGGGACCGTTATTAGTCAATGTTAAACTGATGTTAAACCTTTAGAACCACACACATACTCCTCAGGAGTTACACAGTGCCATCTGGTCTTCTCGATCGTACTCCCCCAAACGCTCACTGATAACTGACTGCGCTTTCCTTTTTCCCTAGGCTTATACTTGTTTCTTTTACTTTATTTCAGCTTCCCTTCATGACCACACCCAGCAGCTATTGATTGCTCGTCAGCGTCATCTCTCATCTCTATTGATTGGCCATTAGGCGGCCCTACTCAAGACCATCCTGAATAAATTAGGCAGGGGATGGTCGCGGCCATGTTGTGTTCGGGGCCGGCCTTCAGCCTGTGTCGTCGCCTACCCTCTATGCTGCTCTCGAGGCCCTAGTGATCGCCTCCTTCACCAGCTACCCCACCTGCTGCCCTTGAGGCCCTGGTTAACCGCCTCCTTCACTACCTACCCCACCTGCTGTTCTCGAAGACCCCGGCCACGGCCACCCTGGCCTTATGGATTTTAACCCCGATGCATAGCCCCATTTGCCTGTACTACTTGCTCCCATCGCCGAGGCCGCGTTCCCCATTCGCCGTTCGTCTTCCCGATCTTAGCTTATCTCCTGACCTGGATTTTATACCGTTGTTATCTTTCCCACCAGCTGTGTCAGCCCGGATCCTAGTCTATTTGTTGCTTTCCTGCTCGGGCTCTAGACCCTGGCCACAGAGCTGAATATATTTAGTCCATATAACTTTAACTCTTATTGTGGCCAAGTCTACCATTACAGGACCTTATAACATTATTTATACATGTTCCTTATATTCGCTATTTACTGCGTGGCCCGCGTACTGGGCTTGCCCGATTTACATGTGACTTAATGTATGCGACGACTTTCTTTTCTCTTATTATATTAATCTCACTTGTACTTGTATCTTAAAGTGTACTGCTTCTCCCCACTTATTCGATGTCTATCTACTATACCCATCCATATTCATACATATATATGCACAGTTTCGCCCGTTCCCTTATGTTATATTATACATTATTTATTAATCAATAAATATATCCTCCAAACCTTTTTTGCTCTTGTTTAGTTTTCCACTATAACCCAATATAGGGACATTTAGACTTTTCGCGATCAATTTTTATATTTTAGTAATTTGGTGTTTGCTGATCCCCAAAATTACTTTTAATGCAAGTTATCCCTAGCTGACTACATTACTGACAGCATAAACTTAAATTTGATACCAAATTTGCCAATATTTTTCCAATTTAAACATATTTTTCATCAACCATGTAAAAAAAAGGTTTTCCTCAAATCACGATTTTTATGATGCGTGCGGTGATGAGAAACAATTTCTTTTTGAGTGGCCTAGCTTCACACAAATTAACTACAGTTTATTTTTCCATGAATTTACATGCATAAGTATGTACATGAGTGATCTGTACTGTGCGCACCTTTGCTGTGACGCAGAGAATCAACCCTTTAAGGGCCGAATTGTGCTTTAATCTCCTTTGTGGGCATGATGCACGAATGCAACCATGGCGATTAACTCACCAGAGCTGCATCATGCCAGCCCTTCAGGAGTGCATCAATCCCATAAGTATATGCTAGCTTATAAGGCAAACATGATACTTGATTGTAGTGGCAGCAATTTATCAACCAGGGCATTATGGCGACAATGGGCATATAGCTTTTAACCGCACATATCGCTAAAAGATGACATTTGTCGTCATGATGCACCAATGCAGCACCAGCGAGTTACTCACCGGGGCTGCATTGGTGCATCATGCCGACCCTGCAGAAGTGTCTCAACCCTGGAGAATCGGAATGATGGTTGAATGCAGCACTGGCGAGTTACTCATGATGACCAAGGACATGATGCATTAAGGCGTGATGCGTCCTTGAAGGGTTCCTGTTGTTGGATTGATTGAATCATGTTACTGTGTCTGTGTGTCACGGTTATGTGTGAAGTAGGAAGCAGTTACATCATATTGGGTTTATCAGGCAGCACTGGCAGCCCCCCTGTTTGTGTAGGTGTATGGGAACATTATATACAGGAACCCACACGTGATAACACTGTGTATGTAGATAACTTAGTGTACTTGGATACATAGGGTAGATTCACCTGGAATCGGACACATACCTTGAGACGGACACTGGATTTTGTGGTTATTCGAGAAATAAGCTCTTTACATGTTAACTATGGTAAATTTTAAATGGTATTCTTTCCAAAAAGCAAAGACTAGAAGTCGTAGTGTACACGCAGTACCTCAAATTTGACTGTCCGTCTCAGTGTATGTGTCCGACTCATGGTGAATCTACCCTATTCTTCATAAAATAAATTATCAGCTTTGCAGACACCACCCTCATCAGTTAAAAATGGCCGCATTTTTTATTTTTTTGATATTGCCAAAATCCCTGATGCATGATGAGGTAACACATAGATAAACATACAGAAATTGTCATATTTCAACTATTAATTGGTGTAGGAAGGTATGTACGCAGGTCAGATCGGCGGTGTGGCTTATAGCATCGCCGCATGGTCAGGATGCGGCTTATATGCGAGTTTTTGCTAATATGATACAGTACTAAAAGTCACCATAACCAGGTCTCTGGTGCGGCTTGTAGGATAAACTCGGGGTGCGGCTTATACGCGTGAATTCTTTCTAAATCTCGGGCTGAAGCAGAGCGCTTTTTAAATATTGAAATGGTAGAAATAAGTCCTATATTTTGTCCCAGTAAGTCCAGACACAAATAGGACAATTCACCAAGTGGGGAGAATGCCCCCCCCCCTCTTTCCTCTAGTGTCTGGCCTGCTCCTAGGTCATGATCGATAATCGTCGTTCTGTGGCTTTCACTTCGCAGAGATCCATGAATAACAGTTCGTGACAGGAATCAGGATGTGAGTGCACCAACGTGTGCGGGTTAGTGTGATGGTAAATACTATGTAAAGTTATACCAAATATGGACGACACCTCCAAAACATCGTGAGTAAACCCTTAAGGCATGCCATAGTTGTGTGGATGTAGCAGTGGCGAGTTACTCGCCAAGGCTGCATTAATGTAACAATAGGTTGTGCAAGGTGTGACCCCAGAGGTCCCAAATGCGACTTGGTACAATAATTCAAGCGACCTGGCGACTTTTGGCCAAACTTGGCTATAATATAACAGGTGTAAAATGTAATTTTGGGGACCTTAATTTCGTTGGGGGAAGACCCCTTCTTACCCCTATCCCCAGGTCGGTGAAATCCAGGCCCTCAGGTTGCATATTTCTATGTTTTTTACCTATTTTCCTAGAAGTAAATAGTCGAAATTTTGCTAAAATTCATCGGCCAGATCGAAAATCGCCTGGAAAATTACCTATGTCGCCAGGTCGGAAGATGGCCCTCTGCAGCCACACAGTGCATCACGTTGACCCATTCGTGTTGATACACTCCCGCAGGGTCAGCATGATGCACCTATGCAGCCCGGCGAGCTACCCACCAGCACTGCATTTGGTGCATCATGACAACAACAAAACACATGAAGTTTTGAGGTATCTTAACCGTGTATCCAACCTGGTCACATTTATTAATTATAATCTTTTGATGAAAATTAATTTGACTATCAATCGACATTCATATATCATAATGTTTTTGATAATTGTCCCACCCTATATAGAGGGTTATATAAAAGAATTAACAGCTCATATCGTGGTTGCATTGTAAGCGAAGCATATCGGTCTTTATCTGCAACTGTTATTAAAGAGGGTGACTTTGTTGACCCCCCCCTTTTAGATTTCATGCAGGAAAATGTCAGATTTGAGAATCCTGAGGCTTTCTCCCAAAAGGAGGTTACAGATCTGATAAAAGATATTGACTTGAATAAGCCCTCTGGTGTTGAAGACATTAATACGCTCTCTCTGAAAAGCTCACTCGCTGAACTGTTGCCCCAAATGACCCATCTGTTTAACTACTCTATGAACACGGGCGTCTTTCCCAAGGCTTGGAAGCGCGCCAAGGTCACCCCCATTCCCAAATCGGGTAATTTAAGCAACATATCTAACTGGAGACCTATCTCTATTTTGCCTATACCAGGGAAGATACTTGGTAAGCTGGTTCAGGGATATATAATTGGTAAATTGGAATCAACTGAATTTTTCTCTGAAGACCAGTTTGGATATAGAGCCGGAAGAAATACCACTGGTGCTGTGCTGGAACTGGTTGAGGATCTTATGGTAGCCAAAGACAAAGGCCATGCTACAGCTGCGGCATATTTTGATGTGAAAAAAGCTTTTGATTGTGTAAATTACTCAATCTTACTGAACAAAATAATATCTTTAGGCTTTCCGCAGAATGTTGTAAAATGGTTAACCTCTTATTTAACAGGCAGAGAGCAAGCCACTCTGGCCAATGGGATGCTCTCCAGTCTCAGACCAGTCACTTTTGGCGTTCCCCAGGGGTCCGTCCTCGGTCCAACTTTGTTCATAATTTACATCAATGATGTGATAAAAAATCTGCAATATTGTAAAGCAAAACTATATGCTGATGATCTAGTAGTTTATGTAGAAAATAGATCCCCTGAAACTGCCAAAAGGTTACTTCAAACAGATATAAGAAATTTGTTGGACTCTTATGATAACATCGCCCTTACAGTCAACCTAAACAAAACCAAAGTTGCGTGGTATTGCTCCCCCCAAAAGGAGAAATCATGTCCCGACCTCTCAATGAATATTGGAGGATCAGTAATTCAACCAGTCAGAGTATTTGACTCACTCTCACCAAACCAGTGCAACTAAAAAAGTGACGTACATGATCGGCGGACGTACATGATCGGCGGACGTACATGATCGGTGACGTACATGATCGGTGACGTACATGATCGGTGACGTACATGATCGGTGACGTACATGATCGGTGATCTATTGACTGCCCTACCCTTTCTGAAGATAATAAAACATAAATAAACCTTACCAAGGTGTACATACGATGTGTCTCTTGAAATGTAATATGTTAGCAATGTATAGATGCGACTATTAAGGTCATTTTTCATGGCATTTTAATACTGATCATGTACGTCATGTGACGTACATGATCGGTGACGTACATGATCGGTGATTTATTGACTGCCCTACCCTTTATGAACATGATAAAACATGAATAAACCTTACCAACGTGTACATATGATGTGTGTATTGAAATGTTATGTGTTAGAAATGTATAGATGCGACTATTAAAATCATTTTACATGACATTTCGATCCCGATCATGTACGTCATGTGACGTACATGATCGGCCATTATTTATTGACTGTCTTAATTACCCTTTCTGACCATATATAAAACATAAATCAATCATAGAAAGGTGTACATATGTTGTAGGTCTAAATATGTATAATCATAGACATGTGAAGCAGTGGGTAATGAGGAAATGTTACATGACATTCCAAGCCGATCATGTACGTCATGTGACGTACATGATCGGTTACACATTGAGCCCCCCCCCCTCCGGCCCCTATAAATATTTTGGGAGGTTTTTTTTTCTAATAAACTCCCCAAAGATACATTACAGCCTGTAGGTATGGTTGGGAGAGTTAAACATCGTAGTGCAGGGGGTAAAAGATGGGTTTTGTACTCTGCCGATCATGTACGTCCGCCGATCATGTACGTCCGCCGATCATGTACGTCACTTTTTTAGTTGCACTGATTTGGTGAGAGTGAGCCATTTACTTATCTAGGGGCGCATCTTGACATACACATAACCATGGAGGAGCATGCCAAAGCAGCACAAGGTATTATAAATCAGCACCTGTTCAAACTTTGGAGGATCAGGGACAGTATTGATAGGCGCACTGCTACTCTATTGTACAAGCAGATAATACTACCAAAAATAGACTATTGCTCTCTGTTGTTAGACACGTGTAAGCAGACAACAAAGTATGCCCTTCAGGTAGCTCAGAACAGAATTTTACGCTGTTGCCTTAAATGTAAGATCAGGGATGAATCGGTTATCAATTTGCATGTCCTATGTGAGGTTCCTCTACTTGTTACGAGGAGAAAGGAACTCTTGTTTTCCACCATGTACCTGAGGTCTAAATCTATTGCTGTTGACGGGGTTGAAGGTCGCACAAGGGCAGATTTCAAAAGAATGTTTCCCTTAAGACGTCCAATCAGAGACACCTACAAGAAAGGCCCTTATTACAGGGGAGCCTCCTTGTGGAACAATCTAAGTAAAGAAATTCAAAATTCAAAAACCAGATCTATTTTCAAAAATAAAATAAAGCTCCTTCTTGGAATCCAATTAAAAGGCAAAAGAGCTGCTCTCTTGAATTTGAGAAAAAAGAGGCTAGCTCGCAGGGGTAGGCTAACCCTGTGAAATTTGAGTCTCTCCTTCGTACCCCCGGCGTGAATTACGGTCATGTCAACATAGCGTCACATTTAAAATAAAATAGCTAAGCACCGTATATGCCATTCCCTGTATGGCATTCCCAGGTATGGATAATCTCAATCTTATTATATACGACCGTGAACAAACAAGGAGTATTGTACAGTTAGACATTTATTTTAACTCTGAATTTACAAACTTTTTTTGAATGTGATAAATGCCCCTCAACCACTTCAGGGTTTTGAGTCATTTAACTTATACGCAACTTTCACTCGCTTAAAGTAATATGTGGTATGTGTGGAGTATGGTTGACTGATTCTGGCTATTCATGATACCGGTAGCCTCAGTATTTCAATGTGTCAGGTAGTTAGGAGGCTGGAAATAGCGATGTTAGATGATGGCTACATGATTGAGATGTATTTGTAAGACTGGTAGTTTTGGAGATCGGTAGTTCTTCAATTTTCAATTTTCGATTTGCATCAGGCAGTTGATCGGATGGACACAGCAGTGTGAGATGAAGGCCACATTTCGTATGAAAAGGACTGATGCGACACTGTTCTGTAGTTTCATCCTTATATTTCAGTCAGGTGCTCTGTAATTTGCATACATATATGTTAGTAGGCTCGTCAGGCTTGATGGATGTTGGGTGAAGTCACATTTCGTATGAAAAGGCTGAAACTGACAAAACTAATCAAGATTTATTGTACTTAGACGGACCAACTTGTAAGGGGAATTTTGGGCAAGGATATATAATCAAATGTCGTCAGGAGAAGTGGACTCTGTGGGCAAACACTTTATTCTATTGTATTTTCTTTATTATTCACTGTACAAACTCATCCTGTAAATACTCATTGTTACTACTGTTATAGTCTACCTCATGTAGCAAAATATGTTCATACCGGGTAGCAATACCTCGCTGCGCCTATTGATGGGTGCTAAAGAAATGGACCGGAAAACCAATGTATTGAAAATCATGACTAGTTGAAATAAACTGTTATGAGTGTACATAACAAAAAAAAAAAAATATATATATAATCAGTTAATAAGTATCCGGTAATTCATATCATAATAACACAGGTGAGCCAGCAATTGAATAGGAAGATAATGGTATCAATTGATTAAGGTTATTTAATAAAATAAACCCCTTCATCCATTGGAAGTACTCGCCTGTTATTGTAAAATAGTTAAGTTACCAGCCTGTACTATACAGCAAAAAGTGGGTGGAACCTGAAGGTCAACCAAAACTGTTCAAACGTATGATAACCGATGTAATACTTTCATTGGATGGATTTACCCACGCGGAAATTAACCGGGAAGATCTTAATGTCACTCTGTATATTACATTATGAACAGTTAAATAAAAAATAAAATAAAAAAGAGAAAGAAATAATGCCATCCTTATATGGCTGACCTAGCGGCTGGGCCCAAGGTGCCCCCCCCCCCCCCACACACACACAGCACGGCAGTATCCTGACACCTGATAGTGCACACACGGTGTGGCACATGACTCTGACTAGGAGACATCCACTCTCCATACATATCTGTGTGGCTTGCTTACTGATAGGTGACTCTGCCCCAATAAGTGTGTTAACTTTTCTGGACCTGGAGCGAACGCCCATACCCAGTGGGCACAAAATTCATCTCATCAGTGAATCAATGTTGAATCAACATTAACTCAACATTGACATCTAGTTATCAACGCTGATGAGTACTTACAGTACTTGACTAAAAAAGTTTGGATGATTTTCAGCGTGGCTGATATTATAAATCACCCATAAATGCCGATCCTTAGGGAGTGTATCCCACCCTGCACTATTTCAAGTCTGTTCTTGGGGGGCATGTCCCAAAACCCCCCTAGTATAGCTGATGCGCTTCGCCCGCAGGAAACACATAGTGGTTGCCAGGTTTGGGCCCCCCCCTCTAGACAATCCTAGATCCACCACTGGCAGAGTTACTTGCCAGGGCTGCATTCATGCATCATGACATTAATCAGAGTTCCCACAAAGATTTCAGATTGAAATTTCATGACATTCCCATGACATTCCATGACAAAATCTCAATTTTCCATGATATCTTTAAATATTGTTGTGGAGCTAATCCCATAACTTATGGGCTAAAATCTAGAAAGCGAATGGTACATTTTAAGAGATTTTGTAATATCAATCCATTATTTTCATTTCCATGATATTCCATGACACATGGCAAATTTGTACAAATATTCTATGACATTCCAGACACCTTTCCGTGACATTCCATTACTTTGAAGTTTCCATGACATGTGGGAACCCTGATGTCTGTACTATGCGAACTTTATAACAGCCTCTTTAATGGGTTCATGTTCTTGATAATCTGGGTATAGGGGGGGGGGGGCATCACATCGCAAAGCGTTGGGCAGAGTCAAAGACGGTGATTGGACAGTTTGGAGGGGGAGACCCCGTGTCCCCTTTCTACATGCACTGGGACCCTGTAGTGAGGTGGAGGGGGGGGGGGGATCTATTGATGATGTTCAGGTCGGTGGACAGACATTGGGAGGCCAGTACACAGAATAAAGAAACACCGTCAAAAGGGAGTCCAGAATGACTCCCCTCTCTAGGGGAGTCCAGGTCACCTAAGGGAGCCTATGTGACTCTCTGACTGACCTAAGGGAGTCACGTAGGGGAGTCATATAGCTGGGTCTGGGTCATATGACTCCCCCAGGTGACTCCCTTAGGTCAGCCAGAGAGTCACATAAGCTCCCTTAGGCGACCTGGACTCCCCTCATTAAG